>PVJO010006181.1:78175-91446 GCA_004026905.1 Hystrix cristata
CAGGAAGGAAGGAGATGGAGCTGAAGCGGCCGGGGTGAGAAGCGGGGACTGGGAGGAGGAGAAATTGGAGAAGGACCTGGGAACGTTGTCCAGCAGGGCCTTGCTGATCCTGGCAAAGGGTCTGGATTTCACTTGGGTTGAGATAGGGGGTTGTTAGATGATTTTGAATAGTGTGACCTGACAAGGGGCAGGGGTAGAAGCAAAGGTCCATTCTGGAAGACGAATGTAACAGTCCAGGCAAGAGCTAATATTGGCCTAGAGCAGGGTGGACGCCTGGAGACTGCAAAGACGGTCAGGCAGGACTTGGAGCAAGTGTGAAAGAGAAGACCGGTATTCAGTGTATAGTGTTGGGGTCTAAGTAAGAGCAAGAATGGAGTTAACATGAGTGGCGGGAGGCAAGAATGCCAGAGGAGCAGGTTTTGGGGAAGCTGTCAAGAGATTAGTTTTGGACATGTGAAGTTTGAAATGACTGTTAGGATTATGAGTGGAAATATACCAGGAAGTCAGACTCAATCAAGATATTTGGATTGGAAATATAAAGTTGGAATGCACCAGAATGTAGATGCTATTTAAAAACATAAAACTAGCTGAGAACAGTGGGGCACACCTACAATCCCAGCTATCTCGGAGGCTAGGCAGGAGGATTGCAAGTTCCAGCCCAACCTGGGCAACTTTGTGACTTAAAAAAGAGACCTTGTCTCAAAATAAGGGGAGAGTGTGTGGGGGTGGGGGTGGGGTCCTAGAGCTGGGAATGTAGCTCACTGCAAAGGTCCTGGGTTCAATTCCAGCACCACCAAAACAAAACAAAACAAAACAAAACAACCCTAAAGGAGTTTAACTAGAGAATGTGTATAAACAGTCAATGTCCAGACACTTAGCCCTCGGGCTCTCCACCATTGAGAGAGAGAGAGAGAGAGAGAGAGAGAGACAGAAAGACAGAGAGACATAAAGACAGACAGAAACAAGGAAAAACATGCAGATGTGGCTGTCAAGTGATGAGCATTGTTAAAGGAGAGAGTAATTAACTGTGTCAAATGCTACTGATAAATCAAAAAGGATGGGGACCAAAGATTGATGATTGGATTTAGCACCACGGTGTCGTTGGTGACCTTGATAAAAGAGTTTCCATGGAGAGTGATGAAGTAAAAACATGCCAGAGGAAAAGGAGAATGAGAATTTGCAAAGAGCAAGAACAGAATTTCAAGAAGTTTGCTATAAAGGGAAAGATAGAAATGGGCAAGGAAGGTAGAGGTAGACGTGAGATCAAAAGCTGTTTACGTTGTTATTATTGTTTTGCTTTATTAAAGCAAGAGAAACATCATGTTTGCGTGCTGATCTATGAGTGGCGGAAATTTTAATGATTTTGGGAGGAGAGGAGAGTTTTGATGTAGCACTGCTCTTTGAGGAGGTGGGAGACAGGTCTGGTGTCCTGGGGAGGGGGAATGGATGGGCTCAAGGAGGCTCATTAGAATCTGAGAATAAGGAATTCTGAGCTCCTGACCTGACCCGACCCAAGGTCAAGGGTATGGTAAGATTAGACCTGATGGTGCCACCTCAGAGACAGGGGAGAGCAAACACCGAGTTCCCAGGACCACAGAGCATTCCAAGGTTCCCACTTGACTCCCCTTGATTCCTTCCGACGGAGCCCTGAGGTTGTGCAGAGTGATGGTCTTACCCCAGCTCAGGGCCCCTCTGTTTGTTGATTGCTGTCCACTGGCTAGCTCGGGATTCTGTCACTTTTAGCTTCTAGGCAAATGCTTGCTCTTTCACGGCATATGCACCCCTGATCCAGCTACAGGTCAATCAGTCCTCTGGTGCTGGAGCTGCACCCGGTCCCGTGGTCCAGCTGGGGATTGGATGGACTCAGCAGCCTGGGCCGCCATTAGCATCACAGTGGGCCAGAATGGGGTCTTCCGGCTTTTCACAGCTAGCACTGTTAAAGTGACATCTTATCACAAACTCCCCACCCAATTTCTCAAAGAATTTTATATATCTGACTAAATAGAGAGCATCTTTTGTCCCCTAGAACTGCAGAACTGAATGATCTAGTCTTGTAGACAGCAGACAGGAATAGAGTGTGAAGTGACACCTTGCACTCTTACCTCATCCGTGGTGTACTTCTAATGCTTCTTCACAGAGAACCAACTCCCCCAAGTCAAGAGACCATTTTTTGTTCACCCGTCTCTAAGTGGCTGGATCTGCATGTAAACATTTAAAATCCATTTGCAGCAGTAATCATTCATTTTCTCATTTTCATTATTCAAAAACAAATAAAATTGAATGTACAATAATGAGAGCAGTATTTGCCAAACAGCAGATGACAATAAGAAATAATAAGCTAATTTATTTAATAATATGGTTAATGGCTTAGTTATATTATGCATCATCTTCAAAAGCAACAAAACTATGGCTAAGAGCGTCTTTGAACTGTTTAAATAGATTCATCAAATTCCCATTATGATTTTAGGACTCAAAGACCCAAGTTAGTGAGTCCCTGTGGCATAATTAAAATATATAATGAAATGCCCCCAGGTTCTTTTCTCTTACCAAAGAATAAATCATCAAATTCTTAATTGCCCTGAAGGGTTGAGGGAACTACAGGGTCTGATAAAGACTCAGAGGTGTGTGTAGTTGGGGGTTTGGGAAGGAAAGGGACATCTTGAGAACATTAAGTCATTAAGAGTAGGTTTAAGATGACATGGCCACTGAGATTAGAGCCCCAAGGGGACAACAACTACTAAAAAAGCAGATGAACAGCAAATTTCACTAGTTTTTATTACACGCTGCTGAATAACACCTTTTTTTTTTTATGCATAGGACTGAAACCACCAGAAAATCTAAAAGAAAAGAAACTGGAGCCCTGTCGCTCAACTACTCTTACATTGTCACTCAAATCATGGTGCTTTCTTACAACCCACCGTGAATTTGAATATGGTTAAATCCCCAAAGGTCCTCTTTATCAAGTGTGGGTGCTTTTGGAAGAGCAATTAATTCAAGGAGAATTTCCCAACTTGGATTGGGTATTGGGTTGAGCAATGCTGTCATATTACACTATTCAGTTTGGAAACAGTTTGGAGAAACATCTTTTTTTTTTTTTTTTAAAGCAGTTTTATTGCTTTGACTGATATATTAAAATCTGTACATGTTTAATGTATACAATTTGGTGAAAATATATATAAATGATAGTAACCACACAGTCAACTTAATGATACATACATCACCTCTAAGAATTTCCTTTCTAAAATTTAATTTTATTTTGGTAAGAAGGTTTAACATGAGATCTAGTCCTTTAACAAATATTCAGGTGCATACTACTGGGTGGTTAACTCCAGGCACTGTGCTGTACAGCAGATCTGGAGAATTTATTTCCATAATTGAAACTTTATACCCATTTACACCCACGGAATAACTAACTCCCCCTTGTCTCTTCTCCAGCCCCTGATGATCACCATTCTGTTTTCTACTTCTGTGGGTTGGATTGTTTTAGACTCCTCAGATAGGTGGAAACAAACAGTAGTAGGTTTCTGAGACTGGCTTATTTCATAATAACGAAAGGTACAATGTCCTCCAAGCCCATCCTTGTAGTAGCAAAATGTAATGAGTTTCTTCTTTTTTTAAAGTGGAATAACATTCCACGGCATGCACACACCACGCTTTCTTTATCTGTTAATCTCTTGGTAGACGTTTGGGTTGTGGAAACACTTTGGCTGTTGTGTGTATAAGTGCAGTTATCTCTTGAAGAACCTAATTTCAGTTCTTTCAGATATATTCCCAGAAGTGAGGTCGTTGGATCATGTGGTAGTTCTATTTGTTTTTTACAGTGCTGGGGATTGAACCCATGTCCTTGCATGTGCTAAGCAAATGCTCTACCACAGAAATACCCTCCTCTAAACCTATTTTTAATTTTTTTGAGGAACCTCCATATTCCTTAGGGGTTGCACCATTTTGCACTTGCACCTATAATATATAAAGATTTTGATTTCTTTATATTCCTCATCAGTACTATTTTTAGAGAAGCATTTACCCTTAATACATGATTTCTTATTTGAAAAAAAGTGAAAAAATATTGCTTTCATAGTACAGAAAACACAAAATAGATCTTTAGGAAGTCGACGTGGCCTGAAGAAGTGATTCTTTACCTTGAGGACGTATTCCTAACAGAGTGGAGTAGCAGAATCCCAGCGGAGGAAAGTATGAGATTTTCACAGAAAGAGGCAGGAGTTCTTAAAAAATTGAGCAAAGTAGATGTAAGGTTCAACAGAATATTTAAAAATCTATTTTTCAGAAAAGTAGTAGTCGCTCTTGCTTATTGGCAAGATGAAATAAGGGCCAACCAGTTTGTAGTATTCACAAGATCACAACGTCAAAGGCTGAGCATTTTCTGAGAGGGAAATAAGTCATTACAGCTGATACGCTTTATCAGTTTGTCTTGCAGCTTCGAAGCAGCTGAACTCTTTCGAGGTGTAAGATTTGATTAATGGGCTAGCTGGAGAAAAGTTTTTCAAATGAAGAAAATTTCTGCCTTTTTTGTGAATTCTGCTTTTTAAAAATTTTTTATTACAGGACTTGCTAGTGACTCAAGCATGTTTAACCTTAAACGAAACTTCATTTTCCAAATTGCATGTGCCTGTGTTATAGAAAGCTCTGGAAAGGACTTTACCAGATCTCATGGCCATACACGTTTGGGCTTTGCTTCTCCGAGCACTTGTTTTGTTTCTCCCCTTTTCTTATTTATTTTACTTTACATTTGCTTTCAGGCACAAAAAGGGCACGCTTTCAACAAGCGCTTTCTACTCTGATGCTTAACAAGATTTAAACCATTTTTAAGGAAATTCCTTGATTCAACCAAGCTCTCCTGGGCCTGATTATTGACAACCACGTGAACATGCAGTTTGTGTGTGACTGTGAAGAGTGAATAATATTTGTTACCAGTAGGAGGAAATCACCATCTAAAAGACTGGGGCGAGGGGAATCTGGCATTCCTGAAAATGGTCACTAACACAGTTTGTGTTTGATGGGCCTTTGGTCCCTCAGGATGTGGGGTTTACCTTCAAGCAAAACTACCCCAGGCCTGGAGTTTCACAGCCAACAATGAGTGCCAGCCGGTCTCCTGAGGACTTTTGTCTTCCTAAATCTAATCCCGTGATAAACCTCTTGTTTGACGTGCCCTTCTTTTACTGGTCCCAGATCCATCAGACGCATTGTGGTTGGCTCATTGTGGCCAAACAGAACTGACAGTTTCCTTCCTCAAAGTAAACAGCTCCAGCACTTAGACACAGTTCAAAGGTTTTATCACCCCAGTGGGGCTGTTCTTTTTAGGTGGGCAAGTAGGGCCAGCTCTACCTTCTGATTAAATGACTTTATTCTTTACCGACTTTCCTAATTTTTACTAGTAGTAAATACTGTATAATTACTCAACCAGTGGCCTGTTTTCACAGCCCCATTTTCTCCTCTCCTCCCCTTCCCCTTTTTACTGCACTAACCATTAACCCCTCATCCTCATTTAATTTTCTGCCATTTATGAACACGGTTCGTGAAACGAGTGGCCCCATTTATGCCATTTTGGTGTTAGATTTCTCTCTGCCGTAACCCTGCTGAATTAATCCTAATCTGGTCACCGCGGTGTTTTCTTTGGCTTTGCCCCCTTCTCCTCCTCATGGTTGCCACTCTTGGAGGAAAGATCTAGAAACGCAGGGGCCTCTCCGGCAGCGGCGAGCCCCGGAGGTGTCTGATGTCATGCCAGCTGCTGGGAGCAACACTGGCAAACAGTGTCCCACCGCCAGGCGGGATTCCAAGGCTGCCAAATGAGGACGAGTTCTCATGCTCTGCAGAAGACAAACCACTCGTCTTTCCTATTGTTTCTCCAGGCACTTGCTTCCTTCTGTTTATTCCAGCTTTAATAAACATTTAATGAGTCACGCTTTTTGCTTCTGAGCCCAAGTGACTTCCCACCACAGGTTCATTCTAGAAGGAGCCTGATCAGAGATCTGACCAGTCGCCAGGCAACAGTTTTGTTCTGAGTGTTGTTCTATAAGCTGACTTTGTTTGAAATTCGTTACGAAAGGAGTCTGAAGGAAAAGGCTTCGAGTGCCTTTTTTGCTTCCTTGAGAGGAGACCTTCTGAAGCCCCTGAAACTAATCCCCTCATTGCTTCCAGAGTAAGCATGAGGCTTGGGCAGCACTAACTGATGCTGGTTCACACTGTTGCTGGGATTTTCCTAATGCAATACCCATTATTAAAAATGGCCCATCAACATCCTTTAGGTAAGTGCGGTCAGTATTCAGGAGGGAGAGTACAGCCCTTCAGGAGGTGTCCCCAGAGAGCAGGACTCCCAGGGACCTCCTGTCCTGATTCCCCGAATGCCTCCATTTCCCTTGGAGCAGTCCCTCTGAACAAAGGACGCTGTTGACAGAGGAGCTAAAGGGCTCCAGGAGAGCTGGGGCCACACCACCAGTTTAGGGACAGCGTCGGGTGCCCGTTGGAGCTTTTCTGCCTCACTGGTCTGAGAGGAGGTCATTGCTTTCTGTCCTACAGAAAGCAGCAGGTGGAAGGATATAAGGAGGTGACATTGGTAAGCATTGTAAAATGTACGAATAGAAGATAGATTTCATTTTCAGAAAGACATAGTTTTTTTTTTTTCTCTCCTCAAGGATACAAATGTTTATTCAAGGTCATGTGTAACTTAGCAAGGGTATCATAAATTTCCTAATGACCTTGTCTCCTGATGGAATTGGACTTGGAGATAGAGTTAGGAGAGGAACAGCAGAGAGAACCTGCTTTCTTTCCCTCACCTGCATTCCACGCCACCCTCCTCCGCCAATCTGAAAACCTCACCTGGGCAAGGAGAGTCGGTAAAGACCTTTCCATTGTGTATCACGAAATCCGGGTTTTGTCCTCTCTCTGTCACCCACCTTGGGGAAGCCATTTAACTTCTCTTTGTACACTGCACTATCTTCTGTCTGTGATGGGAAACAAATTCTGTGGGGGAGGTCAGAGGTTGAAAAGCGGTAGGTATGAGCTTGGAGCTGGCGGGGAGGATGCGTAAGCCTCAACTAGAGGGAGGAGAGAGGCAGAAACCGAGGGACAAGGACCTGGGATTCCTGAGGAGTACAGACTGAACAGACAGGAATTCCAAGAGGTTAAGGATATTCAAAGACATGAAGGACAGAGCTGCCTGGAGCTTGCGTACCTGTGGGGACAGGGAAGGGGATAGAGACCAGATTAGAAGTTGCTTGCAGAGTATTGATAGTAATAACAGTGAGGAGCCAGTGGAGGGTTTTAGCAGAGAATTGGCTAAGGACAAGTCAGTAAGACCCCATCCTCAACTCACTGATATCAGAGGAGATTGACTGTGGACTCCATGGACCCGCCACAATTTTTTTAAGTTGTAGGAGAACACAAAATATTACTATTCTTTAAAAAAATGTCCATAAAGGGCACTCATAAGAACAATAACACAGTACTATTGTCATCCCCACTAACATCATCCTCATCATCCTTTCAGTCTTTTAAAAAGGAGGGGACAAAAAAAAAAGAGAGAGAGACAATCTTAAAATAATGGAAATTATCTAAATTTAATTAATTTGACTTCATGAAGGAAAACATTACTGTTTGTGTTGTCATTGTTGTTGTTGATATTTTTAATTATTTTGTTTGGGACCTGTAAAAGCACTTTCATAGCTGGCGTTTGCAGACCGTTAGCCTGGGTGCACTTAATGGGAGAAGAGATACTTTGCTGGGGTTGGGGGTGGTTAGTGATGAAGGGAAGGATGGTGGGAAGTCCTTTAAGAATGCTTGCAAAATACTAAATACTCAATAAGTGCCAGTGAAGGCTTAAGGTAAATTTGGTAATAGTCCTAAGAGCTAATCTTTATCTAATAAGCCATCTACATGCATTGTTTTAAGTGGCTACCACTCGGGAGGTGGATAAGGGAGGTATTATTCTACCCATTTTACAGGGGGGGAAGCTCTTTGAGAGGTTAAATGACTTGCTGAAGCTTACAAGTACCTGGCAAAGTTCAAGCTTCAATCTATTGACTTTGAAGCACAGGAAGGGTAAACGTCACAATGAGAGAAGACTACATTTGGATGTAAGAGTCGAGGGGTGTAAATCAGATTTAGGCTAGAGCAGAATACGGAGAGAAAGATCAGAGATTGAAACGTGTTTTGTTTCTTTATTTTCCTGCTGCCTTTTTTTTTTTTTTTTTCAATACTGGGGATTGAACTCAAGGCTTTTGCATTGAGCTACATTCCCGGTCTTTTTTCTTCTTTTTAAAAATTTAATGACAAAATAAAACAATTTCATAATAAAATATTAAGAGAATAACAATAGTTAATACACTGTGTGTCATTATCTTCAAAGCAGTTACACAGAGTACAAGATATAGATATAAAAGATTCTCTCCTACAAAGAAAAAAACAAATAGATAACAGCAAAAAAACTTTCTTTGCAATGAACCTAGCCTTCTTTATTTTTTGAGAGAGGGCCTTACTAAATCATCTAGGCTGGGTTTGAAGTTGTGATCATCCTGCCTCAGCTTCCTAGAGCGCTGGGATTGTAGACATCTGCCACCACACCTGGCTTATTTCTCTACTACTTATTCGGGGTAGAAATGACTGATTTTTGTCATTTGTGAGCATTATGAACATCTACGTGGATAATATAAACAAATCCTTTTAAGATTCAGCAGATTCTGCCACATTTGCCACTTGCATATACATAATGCAAGCTATTGTGTGTTTTGTCCCCAGCTGGCATTCGCAGCGAGATGACGTTCTCTCTCTACCCAACACACATTCCAGCTACCTCTCTCTTCTCATGTCTCTGCATAAGCCAGTATGTAGTAGAAGGATGAAAACTAACTAATATGTGCATCATTGTGGCATATCTGCTTCCAACAAGCTACATGACGGATTCCAAAGTCTGGTGAATTTTTACTGGCATTTTGTCATATGGCATTGTGAATCCTACTGTGCCGAGCCTGAGCATCACCACTCTTAGCCGTATAACCTCGGGAAAGATACTTATCTTGGTAGAGTCCCCTTGACTTCTGGGGTTGCTTAAATAATTACAGAAAATTCAACAAATCCGCTTATGCAACAAACACTCACTGAATGCTTATCGGATGCCAGATGCATCCTAAGCACGAACATGTAGGTTAGTGAGCAGAATGCATGAAGAGTCTGGCCTCAGAGGGTTTGCGTTCTACAGGGACAGCAGCTGCGGACGGGCACATCCCTGACATACTGCAGATTCCTAACCAGTGTTTTCACTGTCTTCTGACTCCCCTCCATGAACATGTCGAGAGAGGGCTGATGGCCTCGTGCTTTGCTTTACTGGTGGGAATAACTTAGATTTCTGGGCTTGTGCTGGCCAAGACAGTAGCCACCAGCTACACGTGGCTCTGGGGCGCCTGAAAAATGTGTAGTGTGGTTGAGAAACTGGATTTTTACTTGCATTTCATTTTAATGAATTTAAATTTACATTTAAAACCTAAAGCAGTGTGAAATGTTTTTATGGTGCACACAACCTATTTTTGTTTACTTAGGACTATATTTCATTTTAACCACTAGAAATTTAGTTTTTGAATGGATATGTGTTCTAAGTATAAAATACACATCTAATTTTATAGAATTAGTAGGAAAAATAATGTAAAATATCCCTGTAATCTTTTTTTTTTTTTTTTGTGGTGCCGGGGATCGAACTCAGGCCCTTGTGCTTGCAAGGCAAGCACTCTAATCACTGAGCTAAATCCCCAGCCCCCCCTGTAATCTTTTATATTGGCTTCATATTGAAATAGTATTTTGGATATGTTCAGTGAAATAAAGTATATTATTGACATTAATTTTACCAGTGTTTTCATATAGGCATTATAAAATTTTAAATTACATTTAAGGCTCAAATTATATTTTTATTGGACAATATGTCTAAGGACCATACTGGAAATGTTTCTCTCCTAGGGTTAGAATTGTCTTTTGTACCCATAGGTCAAAATTGTACTTTGAAGCAAAGTGAGATAACCAATTTTGTCTGTATTTTGTCTATAAAATTGAAATAAAATGATGTCTTAATTATATACAGAATTGCTTTCACCGGCATTTGTTGAAACAACACAGGAAAAAAAAAAAGAAATAACAAGATCACAATGTCAAAAGGTGAAATGGAAGAATTATAAGATCATCAGTGTTTTAATGATTATGGCTGGAATTGGGGATTTTAGAGAGAGTGACAAATGAGCTCTGTCTTTTAATGTGGGAGAGTTGGCTGATACTGTATTCTAATTAATTCTCTATGTTTCAGATACTGGCTAGAAATTAATACATTTCCTTTGTGACCTTTATATATGATACATAGCAAATTACTTCTTCATCAAGTAAAAAAACAAAGTTGACATATGCATTAGTCTCTATCTAATTTATCATGGTGTTGACAATAAGTAATCCATCCAATTAATTATTTTTCATTAAGAATGCTCAAGAAACTCCATATACAAGTTTCTTTTTACTTGGTCTCTCGATTCAGAAATGGTATGGAGAAATAAGTCCATTGTTTGTGTAAATTTAGACCTTAAGCACCAAATTTTTCAGAAAGACCCCACCTGGGAAAGGAATAAATGCGTGGATCCTCACTTTGTATATGTGGATAGAGCCTGGAGAGGAGAAGGACGATTGAAAATCAAGTTTTTGATGGAACTTTAAAATTCTAAGGAATTACTTCCTAACAAAATAAATATTTTCACTTCCTTGCAAAACTCTTTATTATAAAATAACAGCAAAGCATTAGGATTCATCGATATCATCAAAACCAGGATCAATCACTATGCAATATACAACACCATCAGCCTTCTCTATTCATAGATTCCATATCCCTGAATCCAACCAACCATGGGTGAAAAAATGCAGTAAAAATACAATAAAAAGTAATAGAAAAATACAGTGCAACTGTTTACATAACATTAGGTATTCTTTTTTTTTTTTTTTTTTTTTTTTGGTGCTGGGGATTGAACTTAGGGGCTTGTGCTTGCGAGGCTAGCACTCTAACCACAGAGCTAAATCCTCAGCCCTGCATTAGGTATTATAAGTCATCTAGAAATGATCTGTAGTGTATAGGACAATGCGTGTGGGTTGAATGGAAATACTATGACATTGATACAAGAGACTCAATCATCTTCAGATTTTGATTTCTATAGGAGTCTGGAACAAAATTCCCTGTGGATTCCCAAGGGTGACAATATTCTGCATCCGTACTATGTGGTCTATAGTGGTGCTGTATTATGATTTATGGCCATGGTTGGCAGGAAGATCTTCTGAACATCTTTAGCCTTTTGTGCATTCAACCTAACAGCTCCATCTTGCCTGCTGGTCACCCTGCTGAGCAGCTGCAGTAATGAACTCTTCTCCGATGAATCATGACATTCGCAACAGGCCTAAATGGCTCTGGGTCTGCACTGTACACTGCCAGAAAAATGTGAGCTGTGCTCGCTGTGAGTCAAATGTCACAGTGAAGTGGAAGAGTTGCTGCCACCCGCCCACGCCCTGCCACTTGAGCTGACTTTGTGGTCATCTCTGTCACTGGATCCAATGGCCTCTTCCTCTTCTTTATCTTACTTATCTTCTTTATCCTCCTACTGTTGGCATCTCCTTGCAACCTTTTCCCTCATCTTTGGGTGCTCTTTCTCATCCCCTCTGTCAACTTCTCTCCCATCTACACTTTGGTGTTTCCCGGGTTCTAACCTCAGAGTTTCACCGAGTCTGCTTTCATATTCTGTAGGGCCCCCTGTTCAAAAAAGCCTGACCTGTGATCCTGGAATGTAGCTCACCCGAACAACAACCAGCCAAATGAAAGGCTATTCGGAAATCATCTTCCTTCCCCTTCTTCCTCTCCTCTTCCTCTTCCCCTCTTCCTCTCTTTTTATTCCTGCCTTGGTGAGTGACTTCATGATCCACCCACTGCCCAGGTGGAAACCGGGCAGCGACTCTTGACTTCTCCATTATTTCCTGCATACATCCAGCTACCAAGTCTCGATAATTCCATTTGAAATATCTGTATCTCAACTGCACCCCACCTCTTGCCCTTTATCTCACACCTCTTATCTCTTTACATGGTTATCAAGCTGGAGTTTCTACAATAGAAATTTGATTTTATCATTCTGCTCTTTAAAGTCTTCTATTTTAAAGAAATAACTTAAACTCCTCAGCAAGTCTTTTATGAGCTGGCAAGCCCCTGCCTACCTTCTTGGTCTCATCTTTGACTATTCAAATTCTCTCCCTCTCTGTCGGTAACCGCTCAGTGCATCTATTATGATTTTTTTTTTTCTCTGCGCTTTCAACATGCCACCCGCTTGTAACACCAGCTACAGCACGGGCAATTCCCGCTTGTTTTAAAATTCTTCTCAGGTAGCTTTGCTTAGGGATGTCTTCCCTGTGCCTCTTACTTTGAGTTAGATACTTCTGTCCCTCCTCTGTGCTACTGTATGTAAGACTCTGGGAGGAAACAGAGTTTTTATTATCATCAATGATAAATATCAGTCTCTTCAATCCATGTGCCCATAGTGACCATATCTGAATCTTCGGCTCCACTACAACAGCATGAGACGCACAAGAAGTGCTTAATATATTTCTTTTAACGGAATAAATGGTGCTCAGCCTGTGAAGATGTACAGCACATGGACATGAATTAGAGGAAGAGAAGAGATCGGAGAAAATAATTAAATTGTCCTTTTGCACTACTGGGGACTTGGGAAGGGCTCTCTGCTCCGTTTTGTGAAATCCACGTGATGCACTGCTCAGCCTGGGCCCTGCCGTGAGCAGGGCCTGTTACAAGGCGCGACTTGTTTGACATACCAGCCTCCACTGTCTGCTAGACTGTAGGTCTGGTTTGTTCTGGCACCTTCGGGTCTAACATGGGATGAATTCTATTTCTCCGCTTTGTCCCGATCTAACCCCCTTTCTCCAGAGCTTCCTTGCGATCACCCCGGGAGCAAGGTTCAGGAATATCCGGGTCTGTCCTGCTGCTGTTTCCCAGAGTCAGATTCTGTGTGTGTGTGTGTGTGTGTGTGTGTGTGTGTGTGTGTAGACAGCTTAATGTCTCTTTTCATTCTCTCTCCTTCTTTCACTCTCCTTTTTGTTTTCCACACATTGAGTGCTCATTAAATGCCAGAAAATTTCCCAAGCCTTTTAGAAGCATTACATTACTACTGCATCCTACTGATTGCCAAGCTTTAGAAAGCTGGACTAGCCTGGCTGATCCCGTCGCTAAGACCCTGCGGACC
>PVJO010006182.1:0-91676 GCA_004026905.1 Hystrix cristata
AAAAAAAAAAGATATTATCTGTGATGAGACTCACTGCATTATTTTTTTTCAGTGGTGAACTTTATGAAACCCTCATCCGGTTCAACAGGCACATGTTAAAAGAGCATCGTCTTTGATGTTAATGGGGAAAATATGTTCCTTCATTGTATTTGGGCCTTTTGTGTAAACACTGCTGATATTAAATTAAACGGCCTTGAAAAAAACACAATAGTTTTAAACCAGATGTGTGTTGTTTTGCACGCTTTCAGCTGGATCGCGCTGTGTGACCTCAGGTGGGCGACTTGGCCTGCTTGGTTTCTTTACCCGTGCACAGTACGGCACAGTGTGTGCCACAGGTTGCCGCATGCTGGACGTGGAGGGCAGCACCCTGCAGTGCGGCCTGCTCGCCACCCCACCCTGACATGGGCACGACTTCCGGCCGGGCTGAGCCCTGACAGCGGGGTGGCGCGGAAATGCAGGCGTCCTCACCCGGGACGCGCAGGCTGGCAGCCACAGACAGTCGTGTCAGGTTTCTCAGTCTGTGGAGCTGGGCGTCCCTCCGTGTGCCCCCTCGTCTAACCTGTCGCCGTGGTTCCTGGGGCTGATCTGTGCAGGGGCGATTGGGAAATGCCACGAATGTTTAAGTTGTTAAAAAACCGATTGTAGTAAAAGGCAGAACTGTCTTTTCGATGCCCAAATCCTCCCCTCACTTCGCGCACACTATCCCGCTGGGCTTTGCTTTCTGAAGAAGGTCTGCGAGCCCTCTCTGTGAGTGTCTGTACAACGCGTGGTAAGATACTTGGGGAACGTGCTGCTTGTGCCGTCCAGCGCAAAGGTGAGCTCGTGAAAGCATCACATCGTGTGCCCGTCCACCTGATTCCCCCGAGGGCCGCTCCTGACTCTTCCCCAGAGCGAAATAACCGAACACTCTGATCAGCTCAGGACATTGAGGCAACCACAGTGCAACTAAAGACGTTCAGAAGAGGGTCTCCAGAAGGGCTGTGTCGGAACGTGGCAAGAACGGTGGGGCAGGTACGCTCAAAGCCAGGGGGAGTGTTTTGAAGGGCATTAACAGCAAGCGTCTTTACTGTGATAGGGTATTTTAAAATTTAAACACACCGTATTTTTTGGTCATATCTGATACATAGCGGCCCTCTTACCTGCAGTTCTGCTGTCTGCAGTTTCGGTTGTGGTGTTACCTGTGTCACCAGTGGCCTGGAGATACTAAGTGGAGAACTGCAGAAATAACTGACAATTTATAAGTAACATTTAATTACAGTACGCTGGCAAAGTTGTTCTATTTTATTATTGTTAGCTATTGTCAATCTATTACTGTCCCTAATTTATAAATTAAACTTTGTCATAGGTGTGCATTGTAGAAAAAATACAGTAATATAGAGCTCAGTGCTACTCAGTGTCTGGTGTCCCCACGGGTCTGGGCCCTGCTCTCCCTGTACCGAAAGGCACAGGTAATGGTGTGTGCTTCTGTTCATTGTTCCCGAGAGATACGCTAAGGTCCGCGTTAGTGAGCTGACTAATTCCCATCCGTGTTAGTACTGCGACTTTTCTGCAGATATGCTAGCATTTGTTATGTCATCAGCAAAACACTGGATGATATTTGTGTGTGTGTGTCTGTGTGTAAGAGAGACACGGGGATGGAGAGAGTGAGCCATGGTGTATTTTACTAGGATTCCTTCCTCTCTAAGACAGGCGGCCCAGTTCAAACTAGAGTACACAAGCCACGAAGCAATCTAAAGCCAGGAGTCCAGGTACGCACCTGGCTCAGGTAAGACCGGGAGTGCCAGATGCACCTGAAATACCGTTTCTCTTCCTCCTGGCCCCCAGCCCGTCTCCCCCTCGTGTGGTCTTATTCTTACAACAGGTTCTCCTCACGTAGTGGGCCAGCTAGGTCTTGTCCTGGGAAGCCCAGGAGAAGTGCTGGGTAGGATGGCCACAGGACATCCCGATCCTGGCTCTGTTGCCGGTGGACGCTGGCCCTGAGGGAGCAGGTGTGTGAGTGTGGCCCCTCCCGGAGCCCTGCGGCCTGCGTGATGGAGAGGACAGCCCTCGCACCGGGGACCAGAGGGAGGAGAGCACAGGACAGGCACGGGTGTCTCTGCTCGGGAAGTTCATTCTGTGTGTCCCTCCTTTGCAGGCTACTCCCCCGAGCTTTATTCGGTGATGTCTCATTCTTGTTTTTGTCGCGTAGATGTCGCAGAGGTGTCCAGGACTTGCCCACCTTGGCAGGATGACAGCGTGGCCGTGTTAGGCCCCTTTCCTGGCGAGGCTGCTTCTGTCCTCTCCAGCATCGTCACAGGCCCCCGGCACCCTTTGGGCTGTCAGAGTTGGGTAGAATTTTACCTGTGGGTAGAGAACGAAGGGCTTGGATTTTTTCTGCCTCGAGGCTGCCTGGAAGCTGTCCCTTTCAGTTGTCTGAGTTTTAATTTTTCCTTGGTTTAGTGATGAAACAGCACTTAATGTTTTCTTCCAAAAGAGCCCTAAAAAACAAACAAAGAAGCACATAAACAGAGAATGGATTTTTAATTTATCTGATTTATTTATCAGGCTTCCAGAAACCACTGAAAGCTGTGTTTTGAAGATGTTAAAGTGGAGTTGTCTGTGTCTGCGGTTGCTAAGATCTGACTTGAGTTTTGTACAATTCCTTGTACAAAATAAATCCTGTTTGTAGCGAAAAGAGCTGAAGTTGAGGATCTCATAGGATATCCAACAAGTGAGTTAGTAGAATAAAAATATATCCTGGAGATATTTTTGCAGAGTAGCTTGGGATATTAGGTTACATCCAACTACTCAAGCCCAAATCTTGGCACCGTGGAGTTTTTTGTTTGTTTCTGTTTTATATGATTGAAAATCTGCTGAGAGAAGTCTCACTTCTGTTCCAGGGACTCAAGCTATGTCTGCAGATAGTTTATGACAACAGTGTCCTTCTGAAGAGCCCGAGTGCTGTGCAGCATTTGATTCTTAACGATATCACTCTCTTTCTGCAAGCGGGGCTCCGTAATGGCTGTTGTTTCACTTGAAAATAAGTGAATGCGTTCCTTTCCCCCCTCTGTGAAGGTTGCCTTTCAGGGGCCCAGCACTGCCCAGGATGACCTCTGAAGGTCGAGTCTGATTTACTCCCCAGTTTAAGCTCCTGAATCTGTCCACAAGGCTTGGTTGAATTAAGTACTCCTTAAAACCGGACATTTCAAAAAGAAGAAAATACCCTTCCTTGAGCGCGGAGAAAGAGAAAAGATGGATGTGCGACTGGTTACCTGGTTCCTTCTGTGGCCGCAGTAGAAGATCTGTGAGGTCCGTGCTGCTGCACGGGTGATTGGTGGTGCCTCACCTGGGCCATGGTTATGCTGGGCCCCACATTTTCTACCTGACCACAGCTGGAGTAGGGTTGGGTTTTAGGGTCCCAGGCCACCACCAGAATTCATAGCAAAATGACTTCTCCACCGCCCCTTTTCCTGCGGCTTCTCCAGGGGAAGGGAGAGAGCTAAGGGAAGGCGGGCTGGGCTGGTGTGAGGGCCTGGTTGTCTCTCACAGGGGATTTTATCTTGTTTAGAGGAACACATTCTATGCATTTAAAACACCCTTCCAGCCAGTGCTGTGCTGTGGACGCAGCCCCGCTTCACACCTCGTTGGCCTCTGGGACAGTCCCTCCCCCAAACCGTCCCTCCCCGAAGGACCACAGTCCTCGGGGGTGTCACTCTGTGGAGAGTTGGGTGTTGCTCACTCCTGGGCCCTCAGCCTCTGACACTGGGGCTTCCCTCCTTAGGCACGTGCAATGTGTGTGTCCCACACAGTGAGCAGGGTGTAAGCCCTGAGGAAGCAGGGACACGGCGGCTTAGACCAGAGCTTGGCAAGTGTGGCCAGCGGGCTACATCTGCCTTGCCACCTGGTGTTGTACAGCCCATAGGCCAAGAATAATCTTTACATTTTTAAATGGGTGGGGGAAAACCACCAAGAGAATATTTCATGACACGTGAAACTTGCATGAAATTCAAGTCTTGGTGCCTGTAGGTAGAAAAACCACCTCCCCGTCCTTCGTGTGGTGTCTGCGGCAGCTTCGGCACCACACCTGCAGAACGGAGTAGCAGGCACAGACCTGGAAGCCCGCTGGGCTTGAGTGGAGACTTGGAGGAGACACCTCGGGCCTGCTTTCCTCATCTGTGAGCGGAAGATGGGTCTCACCGCCACCCGCCGGCCCAGGCCTCGCGCGCCCTCTGCAGTGCTTCACCCTGCTCGCTCCTGGCCCGGCAGAGACTGGGCTGTGGGGACAGGTCCCGTTTGATCTGTAGTCCCAGAGAGTGCGAAAGTAATAACTCAGCCACTGACAAGAAAAGCGATTTTAATGCTTTCCATGTAAACAGTTTTACTATTTTGCATATTTTATATTTGTAAAGTAATTCAGTGTTTAAAATTTAACACAAAACGTTTTTGTTGAATGATGGATGAATATGTTCATCAAGGAATATATTCAACAAGGAAACCACTTTGTTCCATAAAACTTCTTGAAGGGAATTTGTATCTACAGAAAGATATGTGATTTCCTTAATCAATTTGTTGTGCAAACAGGGGGAATGTTCTGTTCTTTTTTTTTTTTTGCCTTTTAGAAAAAGCATTTTGTGGAAAGAATTGTGTTGGTAGAATGACATGGTGTTTGTTCTGGTCTTAGGAGATTTCCTAAATAGAGGTGTTTTCTCTCCAGTACACAGGGTGACACTGGGTATGTGCTTGAGAATAACAAAACTGCCTTTCGTGCTGCAGGCTCTTATGCTAAGTGCTCTTTGTACATCAGTCTTCACTTAGAGTCTGATGCTGGCACGAATCTGTACCTGAAATCTTGAAGTTGGAAACAAAGCCCAGAGGAAAAAAACCAGAGAAGGAGCTTGGGGAAGGAAGTCTGTATGAGGTGTGTGAGAGAGAGGAGAGAATGTGTGTGTGTGTGTGGGGGGGTGAGTATGAGTGTGAGAGTGTGTGTTCATGTATGTGTGTGAGGTGTGTGTGTGCGTGTGTGTTAGGGACCACGGAAGGCCAAGCACCGGTGGGCATCAGAGATGTGCGGAGCGCAGGGATGCAGGAACAGAAAGCCAGGCAGAGAGAAAAGCTGCAGGTGGGCTCGGGAGGAGGGGCAGGGTGAGGGCTGTGTGAGAGGACGGGGAGGGCTGGAGGAAGGAGAGAGGCGCCTGCCGCCTGCCGCCTGCTGTAGGGTCCTGGGTGTGATGGGTGGGCCTGGAGCTCAGGTTAAGGGAGGTGAGGAGGTTTTCCTGCAGAAGCCCTGGTGGGGTGGGTGGAAAGCAGGGCTGGGCATAGCCACTGTCTCTTGTTTTGTCCCCAAGTCCCACTCCTAGGAGGCAGCCCTGGAGTCTGCTCCGGTCGACTCCGTGCCTCTGGGTCTGCTCACCCTCCTCACACACCCGAAGCCCAGCTGCCAGGAAGCCCAGCCATGTCTTGTCCCCCCCATTACACAGCTCCAGGCCCTGCCTGCCTTCATCCTTGCTTTCCCCTGGACACTGCCCCCACCATTTGCTGCCTCCAGGTGCCTCTCTCCCTGGGGTCTCTTTGCCTCCTGGAATGTGGAAGTTGGCAGTGGAAAACCCCACTTCTTTACTCTTTGGCTTCGCCGTCCACATTCCCTAGACTCCAACATGCAGGGCCAGTGACTCTGCCTGGGGAAGAGCCGTGATCCTCAGTTCTCTTTGGAAGCTGCAGGGCACAGTGCTGCCGGACAAAGGCTTCCCGATCTTCCGGCTCGGCCGCCCCTCTCCGGGGCTGTGGTGCACTCTTCCACCCCGTCCTCACCTTTCCCGCCCTCCCAAGACCAGCTGTGTCCTGTGCATGATGCTGACCACGCAGGCAGGACCCCTGTGCAGCGGCCTGGCCCCTCCTCCCTTCGCTCACTAGGCCTTTGCCGGTCAGACACCGAGTGCGTGGGCTTTGGAGACGGCTCCAGGGCTGCCGCTGACCACTTGGCATTGGTTTTAGCCGAGTAACTGAGAAGGAGCCTCGTGTTCCCCTTTGGGCAGACCTGGCCCTGGAGTGGAATTCATCCGTCCATTGACCGTGTTAACAAGCTGCATCAAGGCCGACCCGTCTGGCTCACGGTGCGATGCCTTGCGCATGCACCGCAGATGGATCCCCTGGGCAGCCTGCGCAGGAAGCCTCAGACCCCGAGTCCCTCCCTCTGTCCTCCCTTCCTTGCCAGCTCCCTGGCTTGGAGACGGCAGGCTCCCGGGCGGGGACTCTGTTCTCAATGGGTTGCAGGGTGCCGGTGGGTAAAATACTTGCCCAGAAGAAGAGTTGGGGTCTAAGGCTTCCAGGAACCCCCTTCTGGGTGAACCCTTTAGCCGCAAACGCAGCAACAAGGGAAACCTGGCTGTTGCTGGACGGCACAGCGATTCCATCAGAAAAAGGAACAGACCTTGCTCCGGGCCCTCGGGGAGCTTCCCTCGCCTGGGGACAGAAAAGCACAGGTGACAACCACGTGTCCTCCTCATGGTCACCTTGCGTGTGAGTGAAGTGTGCAGGAAGTGGGGTGCCAGGTCGTTTGAGGGTCTACATTAGGCAGTGGGGTTCCCGGGTGACTATCCTGGGCTACTGTCCTGGCGGGCTGTTTGCTTCACGATCTGTGTGCTCCTGGCTCCGGGAAAGAAGGTAGCTGCTGTCTCTTTGGGGCTAACCGTCCATCTGTGTGGGGTGTGGACATTTGTCCCCAGTTACTCAGACAGTTTCCGTGTGTGCCTGGGCTTTTAATGTCGGGCATGCTCTCTGGTTTAATATTTATGTCGCTGTTTTGCAAAGGCGAGCTTTCTGAGTGAGCACTAGCTGCGTCCGGGCACTGTCCCTGCCTGACATTCCACATGTGGCAATCCGGGACACCAAACGGGTGCCCATTCACAGCTGACCTTGGTGGTGGGGAGCAAGACATACCTGGGGCACTCAGTGCCCGAAGGCTTTCTTCATTTTTTCTGTGGCTGTCTTTGTCTTCTTAACTGTGTCTGGACTGACCGTGGTTCACTACAGATGCCAAAGTGTGATTTGGGAGGTTCTGCGTCTTATTCTTGAGGCAACAATCTTGACAAAATCAGCTATTAATTTATCTTTGTAAAGATGTGAAAAGCCCAAATAAGATCTTTTCTTGAAAGATGCATGGAATAAACACAAATAAATAAAAAAATTTAAATCCAAAGAGTTGTTTATTGTTATGAATGCCAGGATATCAAACAATTCTACAAAGATAGGACTTAAGATTTTCTAATAGTCTCTTTTATTCTACCTATTATTATTATTTGCTGTATTCACATCTTGTCTTAGACAGGAAGCTAGCAAGTTAGTGCATTCTCTTTCCATATTTGTGTTAGTTCCCTGTTTCCTTTGAAATTTAAATATTTGCTAAAGTTCTTAATAATTTCTTTGGCACATAAATTTTTGTGCATGTAATTAATAGCTTTCACCATATGCTCCTGGATCACTGCATATTTCTTTTCTGCAGCGATGCTTTTATATTTATGACCGTCTGATCGAAAGACCTGAAGCATACTGTACATGCGTGTGGCGTGATGTCAGGGTGACCTGTGTGTCCTGTGATCATGAATCATGTAAAGCTCAGGGATGCCAGAAAACAATCTTGAAATAGGTATTTGACTGTCTGTCCTGTCAGAGAGTGAGGTCTGCCTTCCAAAGCTAACGCCAGTCATAGGTTTTGGCAGACAGGGCGGCTGGAGCTGAATTTGATGGAGCCCTGACAGGCATGTTTGGGTGAGACTTTGCATTCTGCTCTTAACTTACCCTTAGCATTTTCCTGTACGACTGTTCTTTGAAATCATGATCTTTAATGGCTAATGATTTTTACCTGTGTCGTTATCCATAATTTATCAGCTTTTGTCTCTACTTCAGACGCGTCCATTTGTTTGGTCTCTGCTCAGCTCACATAGTCCCTGGACGCCGCCTTGCATCTGGGTTGTCTCTCTGTCACTTCTCTCCACGCCCTTCTCCAGTGTGAACGGGCGCCCTGGGCATGGGGTCCCCTGGGGCGCTGGGAGGCACCTGGTCTCTCCTGCGGGCTCTCAGGCTGTCTCACCAGCAGGTTCTCTTCCGTGTGGCGGTGTTCTTCCTCTTCCAGCCGTGGTCCTTCAGCTTTCAGACGTGGAGACTCAGAGCTCCGAGCCCTACGCACAGGCTCCCGGCATCAGCCTGCACCGCGCTTTCTCCCCTGCCCTGCTGGGCTCCCGGTTGCCAGAGCTCAAGGCCACAGCTCTCCTGGCCTCAGAAGCAGCGTGTCTTTGGGACGCCAGGCGTCCGGCCTGTGTTCTGTGGGGCTGACGATCCCCCACCCCGCTCTGGTGGTCAGTGGCCGTCAGGCGGGTCAATCAGCTCAAGCAAGAGACATCAGGGCTGGGGATTTAGCTCAGTGGTGGAGTGCTGGCCTAGCAAGCACAAGTTCGAGCCCCAGCACCAAAAATAAATAAATAAAATAAAGAGAGACAGCACATGGGTGGATGTCGCATCACGGTCGGACTGTGGCTCCTGCCTTGCTTCTCCCAGGCTGGGCCATGCGGCCCACAGTACTTTGGACAGGGACCCCACCTGCCTGCCCTCTTCTCGATGCACCTGTGCAGCTCGCCATTTCCGCCAAGTCCAGCACACGGGCCAGGCCGGCAGCCAGTGCAGTGGGAATGAGGGCGGAATCGGTGGCCTGGACGTTCATGGGCACAGTGGGCCTGCACCTCCATCTCTGGCTGAGGCAGGAGTCTCTCTCCCCTGGCTGCCTTGGGATGAGCCTGTTCCCTAACGTCTGGAGACGGCTGTGGGCTGTGGAGGAGGCAGTGCTGACCCTCGCCTCCTTTCCTGGAGCCCTCCCCGTTTCTGCCTGCACAGGCCCTGCTGCAGAGCCCTGGGCCCGGAGCCCCGGACGCCCAGGCAATGGTGGTTCTGCACGTCGTGCGGCGAAAATCCCAGCCCCGCGATGGCGTTTGGGAGCCAAGTGCCCTGCCTGCCATCCAGAAGAGGAAGGGTCCTTCCTCGTGTACACAGCAAGACAGTCCCTCCTGGGCTCTCACAGAATGCTTTTGCTGACGAGCCAGGTATTTCCGATGCACAGGAAATCCAAGGAACGGGTTTTTCAGAACCTAAGCAGTTAACGCTAGAAATTTTGCTGCAAATAAATTGATCAGTATGCAAGACAGTTGTCGTGGATGAATCATGGTCCACAGTTAAGGTAAACAGACTGTGATGACATCTTCCAGGCGGAATACAAATGCAGCCCCGTTTGCTCCCAGAGGCTCCTGACCTCCTGCACGGAGAGCAGCTTCTGCTGAGGAGGCGCCGCTCACAGGAAGAAGGGTCTTTGTTTAACCCCTCCGGAGGTGGGCTGTGCCGCTTGCTGTGCTTTCTGGGAGGACGATTGTTCCGGAGAGCCGGGTGCGGGGCGGCTGCTGCGCTGTGCTTCTCTGCTCGCCTCTCCCAGCCTGGAGAGAGCCCTTTGCTTCTTATTTGTTGGAATGATTGCTGAAATAGCCCGTGTGGTCGGATTGTGAAAGTTTGCGTGTCGTTAGTATTTTCCAGTGTGAAGATCCAGGTACGAGGATCATAAGGATTGAGAAATCTTCTTCTTCTTTGAATTTGTGTGGAGGAGTGGGAAGCACAAGATGTCTTTTCTCATTCTCTTTTTTCATCTTGCTGCTCTCCAGTTTCACCATCTTCCTGGTTATCCCTGCCTGTGCCTGTGATGGGAATTCTGCACAATATGTCTGCATTTGAAATGTGAAATCGTCTGTAGCTGGAGGCTGCTTCGTAAGCCAGATTTGTTTTCTGTATTGTGGTGAATCTTTCAAACATCCTCAGCTGAGGTTTCTTTCATAATGAGCTGGAGACCCCAGCGCCACTCTGCTGAAGGGCAGGCGGCCTCTCCCTGTGCAGTGGGAAGCGCAGCCTGGGTGGGGGACATTTGCGCTGGTCTGGGGCTGTTGCGGGCACAGACATTTCTGTCCCTGAGTCCTTGGCAGTGGTTGTGACTGGGGACCTGGGCAGGGCACTGTGTGCAGCAGGTGTGCTGCGGGCTGTGGGTGGGGTCAAGGGCTGGAGAGCTCCAGGAGCTGGACCTGAGCAGGAGTCTCCCGAGAGAGTCTGCTCAAACTTCTGGGCCACCCAGAGGGATGCGTCTCAGGAAGGGCATCTTCTGTACTGCGCTCCCTCCTGCCGAAGCATCCCTGTGGTCTTGCAGGCTAGCACTGGTGTGGCCTCCTCCAGGGAGCCTTCTCAGGTCCTCGGTCGTCCCCAGTCTATCCAGCAGGCAGGTTGCGGCGTGAAGTCGCCCGGCTGCACGTCTACATCGCCCCCATCTTGGATCCAGTCCTCTAGTCTCTAACCCTTCAGCTTTGGCACAGCCCCTGGCTCCAGATGACAGCTTCGCAGATGCTGCTGGTAGCCAGACGGGGCCTGCTGTCCTGTGGCAGCCTCGGGGGAGGGGAGGGGTGTCCTGTCAGCTGTGTTTCTTGGTTGGAGAACAGATGGAGAAACTGAGTCAGAGAGTTACGGCATGCGGGCGGGAAGCAGGCTTCTGTGGGCTGTGGCCCTGGGAATACGGGGCATAGGGAGGTGCGTGCTCAGGGCTTCGCCGGCTTCCGGGCCAGTGCCCAGCCTGGGGGCAGGGGCGGCACACCGGCAGCAGCACACCCGGGTTTCCTTCCTCCCCCGGGCAGTGTAGGAGGGTCAGGTGACCAGCGTGTTTCAGGACTTTCCCTTTCTGGGCCCCAGCGCTGACACGCCGCTATTCGCAGGCAGTGATGTCATCTCCTTCTTCACTGCGGCTCCATGTTCCTGCCCTGCTCTCTCGCACCTGGGTTCCTGTGACTGTCATTCCTTCACAGGAGCACAGGTACAGTGTGACCGAGCCCGGGGCCGGGCCTGCCTGGGGCTCAAGGACAGGCACTCTTGAGAAATGATGTTGTAGTCAAATCTGAGCAGCCGAAGAGTGAGCTGGGTGAAGGGAGGAGAGTGTTTTCTGACCCAAGGACAGAGCACGTGCAAAGGGCCTGGGGTGGGGTGGGCAGGCGGGGTTGGTAGGGCAGTGTGGCTGGAGCCCCGGGCGGCGGGTGGCTGCCCGGCAAAACAGGCACTAGGTGCTGGGACAGGGAGCTGTGCACTGTGCGAGGCGAGCCAGGAGGGGACTGAGACCAGCCTTGTCCTCTCTGGGAGGGCAGAGCAGGGAGCCTGGGCTGACCGAGGCAGGCCAGCAGCAGGGCCGCGTGGGAAGACCCTTCGGAGGGGACCGTGGCACTTGCAGCAGGTTGGGGTCACTGCGGAGGGGGTGCAGAGGCCACGCGGTTGGGCAAGAGAGGAGGCTGTGCAGGCCACCTGAGGTGCGCGTGGAGCTGCAGTGGCTGAGAGGACCGGAGGAGGACGAGGGGCCAGGGAAACTGCGTCTGGAAACTCGGGGAGGCTTGCAGCAGCTGGGCGGGGGCAGCCAAGGCCGAGGGCCAGCCCCAGACGCAGCCTGGGTGAGAGCGGCTGTCTAGTGGGCGAGGGGCCTGTGTGACAGAGAAGGGCAGCCCTGGGCGGGAACAGACGGTCCGTCCTAGTCCCAGATGTGGGCTCACACGAGGGACAGCTGTGTGTCTGTGCTCCAGGGGCGGCACCCAGAGGCCACCGCACCTCTGTGCCATGCTCGCTGCCCTCCTTGCTGAGGGTAAGGGCGCAGCCTCTTGTCCTGTCTGGCATGCCCGTCCCGAACCGGCCAGGCTCTGCCTGACTCGCACACTGGGTGCTGGAGTCAAGAGGGGATCTTCTGGGCTCCCTGGCTGGCCTGCGTCCCCTTCGGAGGATGCGGGGTCCCTGGGTGGGTGAGGCAGGCACCCTCCCTGCTCAGAAAAAGCCCTTGAAGGGTAGGAGAAGTATCTGGTCCAGGGCGAGTGTGCGTGTGTGAGGTGTGTGGTGTGTGTGCTGGTGTGTGTATATTTACTTGTGCGTGCACGTGTGTGTGTGTGTGTGTGTGTGTGTGTGTGTGATACAGCCTGAAAAGTGGCTGGGGATGGAGGCCGGGCAGTGGTGAGGGGACTCAGCTCAGCACTGCTGTACCCCAGGGGCCGAGGCCTGGCCCGTGACCCCTCAGGGTGGGTCGGCCCAACCCCAGAGCTGCAGAGAGACAGCCCGGGTGCAGCCCCTGTCCTGAGCCCTCTGCCACAGCATTCCCCAGGCGCGTGCTTCAGGAGGGGCCGGGGGACACCTGATTCAGAGTGAGCTAGAAAGACAAAATCTGAAGTGACTCCATTCCTCAGGATAGGGATGTAACAGTAGGCTTTGTGAGCGTCTTGTGTGTGCGTGTCTTCAGCTGCACAAACGCATGTGCTTGCTCTGCTGGGCATCACACTGCTTCTTCGATCGCTTGGACCCTCATAATGTGGATGGTCCGCACTGTTACTGTCCCCATTTTATAAACAGGAAGCCAAGGCACAGGACCGTTATGTGCACAGGGGTTGTGTAAACATCACACACACAGACACACACACGCGTGCACATACACACCATGTCTGTCTGGAAAGATGCATTTTTCTTGGACAAGAGTAATAGGAGAGAGAGAAAATTGCTTTTCCCAAGCATCCTGAATGATCTTCCATCTTCATAATAACTGCATTATCCTTATTTATATGTGAGGCACCAAAACCTAGTGAGGTTCAGTAGCTGCCCAAGACTGGCAGCTGGATCGAGGGGTTGCTGAGCATGGCACCCCGCGCACATCCGGCACGCCGTGCAGTGTCCATCCGGGCAGTGGTGGAGTCTCTGCCAGGGTCCCGTGTTGCCCCAGGGTGTGTCCGCTGGCCCCTGGCCTTGCCCAGGCACCGTGGGGGTGAAGGTCCCTTCAAGACCCCACGGTACTGTCCTCACCATGTGGCTTGGGTGTGGCGTGACCTGTCCCTGAGGAGCACCCATGTCACATTTGCTTTGTGGATGGGTGAACGTAAATCCCAGCGAGGAGAGTGGCAGGTGCTGGGGACATGCGTGGCTCCCACGTCCTCTGCCAGCCCTCGGTTGCTGTGACAGAATACCTGAGAAAAACAGCTTAAAGCAGCGCAGGGTCGTTTCAGAGGCTAGTCCACGCTTGGACAGCTCGCGGGCCCTGGGGTGAGGCAGTGTCCTGCAGTGGGCATTGTGGAGGAGGAGGGGGCTGGGGACACACCCCGGGTGACCCGCTTGCTCGCCTCTGCAGGTCCCACACCTCCCCACAGGCCACTCGGTTATGGGCCAGCGGGGGACTAACCTGAGCCCGTGGGGTCAGAGTTCTCACCACCTGGTGGCTCCCCGAGGCCCTCTGGCCCCTGCTGGCTTGGGGAGCGGCCTTCCACGCGGGGCCCAGCAGTGATAGCACTCCTGTCAATCTCGCGTAGACGAAGTTCTGCCCTCACACGAAGCCAGGTACTCTGTGGTCAGACGCTCCCGTGACCGGGAAGCGTCTCCCCTTCCTCGGCTTGGGGCTCTGGCTCCCCACTGTCTGTGCTTCCCACCGCTGGAAAATATTTATTATGCTGTTTGTGATCGTTCTATTAATACGTCATTAAGTTAACATTAAAATAACACATGGCCCTTGGGGGAAAGTCGCTAGGATATTCTAAAAGGAAAAAGAACTTTTGAGAGAAAATAAACCATCCCTGATTTTTGAAATAGCTAAGTTTAACGCACTGGTGTACTTTTACCTGCCCACCTGTCTTTTTTTTGCATCACACACACACACACACACACACACACACACGTACACATACACCCGTGTCATCCTTGGACCCTCTCGTGAGGCTGATCCCTTTGGTGTGTCTTGTTTCACGCTGCCCGTTGTACTCCAGGAAGGCTGTCTTCCTTTTTTTTAAATTTTAACTATAACAATTTGCTGTTTATTTCTCTATAAACCTAATCGCATCTGTGGTCGAATGTCACCTTAGCTGCCACAAGTTTTCATAACATCCTTACTGTTTGAACATGCTACCGTGGAAAATTCACCAGCCTTTGAATTTGCCTTTGGAGTAATTCTGTTTCATGCACCGGCACAGCAGGTGGTGGGGATGGAGCCGGCGGGCCATCTCCCTGTACCCCAGCGTCCGGCGGCCACTGTCACCCTGGGGGCCCGAGTCACTCCAGGGGACTGCGATGGCAGTCCGACCCAGCCAAGCCCCTGGTCTGAGCCCTGCCCCATCACGGGGCTCTTTTGCTGACTGTTGCTTGGAACGTTCTGGACAATGAAGTAAGACATAGGAAGGAAGTTAATCCTGGAAGCATTCAGAAGGGGAAAACAGTATTATTATATTGTAGTCCGGAGCACTGGAGAACTTAGAAAATTTAGAGGACTTAATGAAATTATTAGCACAGATAAAACATTTGGTGATCGAACAAGGAATTCTTACTCATCCTCAAAAAACGTTTCTTGGGCGAAATGTCAGGAAACATATACTGATCCGAGAGACCCTTTAACTGGGCGTGAATATTTTGAAAAGATAATATGCAAAGCATCGAGGGAGGGGAGAGCAACGCCCGAGCGAGCTGCTGGTCACATCAGTCGATCAGTCTTTGTAGCTACCTATGAGCTAGAAAATAATACCTAGATATAAACCAAACAAGAAATTCTGGGAACCTACGTAATTAAAACAGAAAACTTCACAACTTAGTCAAGATTCTCATTTATCTGGCGTATGTCAGATAGTGGCTGAAAAGTCAAAATGTTGTAAAATCTCAGCATTCCCTCAAAATTAATTCATAGGTTCAAGGAAAACAATTTCAAGGTTGTTAAGTGTTATATCTTAATCAAGCCAAATCAAAATTTAAATGGAAGAATGTATCAGAAATAAATGCAAAGAATTCTGAGAGGAAAGATTAGTGAGAGAAACTTCCGTCACTAAATATGCTATAGAATATAATATGAGAGCAAGGATAGATAAGATAATTGACAAAGAAATAGATATTCTAGGAACAGACACATTTTTATGTGTAAGTAAAATACAGGAGTGAAGGAGAAAGACTCCTGAATAAAAGGAATTGGGAAAATTGATGTTGTCTTAATTCTTCATAAAACTTTCTCTAGGTACAGTAAGTCCCCGACTGACTTACGAATAAGTTCCATTCCAGGAGATAGCTGGTAAATCAGATTCATTCGTAAGTCTGAGAAAATGAGTCTCACACACCTTTAACACAAATGCACAACATAAAGCATTAAAGAATCAGATGTGAGGTCCGTTCGTACCTGAAACTTCGCAACTCGAGTGCTAGTAAGACCAGGACTTACTGTATGAAAAGAATCTCTCGGCCTGAGGGTCGGGACACAGTTTGGTGGTGGAGTGCTTGCCTGGCATGCGCGAGGGCCTGGCTTCCATCCCCAGTACCACAAAACAAAGTCTTTCGATGCGAAAACAACTAACGGATTGGAAAAAAACATTGTATTTTCAGAAAATATGACCCTGCCCTAATTTATTATAAGAAAGAGATCATACGATTAGGCAGGAAAACCCCTCTGGGTCTCCCTCGAGGAGCGAGCAGAACGGCACAGACGTGGTTGACAGAAGAAGCAACAGAGCCCGAGTGTGGTGTCACTCCGCTGCGGGGTGCAGGCCTCATCCGCCAACATGTGTGTGCTGGCTCATCTGTTCCCGCCCATATCCCACGGGGCCGGCTTCGTGGCACACGCAGACCACACGCAGACACCCGCTTCTCTGTGAGCTCATCATACCGCAGTGGTGTAGGTGGGCACTCCTGTGTCCACGTCAGCTCGCACGTGGCTCTTGTCCCTGGCGTGGAAGGCACCGAGGTGTGCACGGTGGGCTGGGGCGGCGGGCTGGCCACGGTCTGCTCTCGTGAAGCCGCTCCTTGGCCGGGCAGATGGCCCAGGCGGGAGCAGCCGGAGGTGCGGTTACCCGCTCCCTCTTCTCCTGCGGCCCGCGTCCGTCTGAGGAAGGGATCGGCTCCTCCGTCCTGTCTCTCCCTTGCCCGCCTTCAGGGTTTGGGGGAGCTTTACTTTCTGCAGCCCGTGTCACAAAGCAGTGGGCATTTTCGTGCCCCAGCATAAGATTCAGTGTCATTTTTGCCACACTACACGCAGCCTTCCGGCTCCCAGCTGCATGCAGCACGACTGGGCCAGAGTGATGAGACTTTCTGAGTGTGCAGATGACGGCCGAGGTCAACTCTAGTCTGCAGTCGTCTTAACTCAGAGGCCAGGACAAAGTAGGTGGCTTAAAAATACTGAAACAAATGTTCTGTGGGACTTGAGCTCAGCAGGTAATACATTCTAAGTTTCCACAATTAGGGACATTTTTTGCAAAGGACTTCTTGGCCGATTTTCAGTGGACGTTGGTATCTCCTGCACAGCTTTCTCCAGGCTTGAGCCCCCCAGAACCCGGTTCGCTGAGCTTTCTCGTCATTCCAGGTTTGACCCCCCAGAACCCCGTCCGCTGAGCTTTCTCGTCATTCTAGGCTTGAGCCCCCAGAACCCCGTCCGCTGAGCTTTCTGGTCATTCTAGGCTTGAGCCCCCAGAACCCCGTCCGCTGAGCTTTCTCGTCATTCTAGGCTTGACACCCCAGAACCCCGTCTGCTGAGCTTTCTTGTCATTCCAGGTTTGACCCCCCCAGAATCCCGTCCGCTGAGCTTTCTCGTCATTCCAGGCTTGACACCCCAGAACCCCTTTAGGCGACTGCCGTTCTTCTAGGAAGTGGTAACTTTCGTCGCCACTCCGGTTTGTTCTTGTGGTGATTTTGTCCTTCATCTTTGGAACTCATATGTTTTAGCCCCCATCTCAGAAAAAAATGGATAGATACATAGATAAGCGCTTATCAGAAGCATGTGAATGGTAAGGCTGTCAGGTCACTGCTGTCCGTGCTGTCCGCCTGTCACATGCCTGGCACAGCCCTCGCCCACAGGGCAGAGAGTGTGTGAAAAGGGGTCTTGAGTGCTTTTCATTGTGCGCGGTGGTTAAAAACAAAACGGTACCAGTTCTCAAAGCCTCACGGCCTAGCAGGGAGGCCGAGCTGGGGTTTTATTTATTAGTGTTGGAAAACTCCTCCAGGGGTTGTGGGCTGACCTTCAGGTGAGTTTGTTCGACGTGGCGTCTTTGGCCCTCCCTGTGGACGCTGCCTGTGACTCGCCTCTGCCGGGAGGACGGGAAGGGGCCACGAGCTGCACGCCACACGGCACTCCCCCGCTGGCATCCCGGGCACTGATCTCTGCTCACAGCACCACGTTCCTGCCTTTGGTAGTGTGCTTTCTTTGAAAGCAGGATGCTTTCCACAGCCTTCAGGAGCTTCCAGAAGCATGTAGTGTGTGAGGAGTGGCCTGGGAGGCACAGGAAGTGTGCCTTACCCCTGTACCTTCTTCCCCTCTAACAGGTGTCATCCCGGCGAGGCAGTGCCCAGCACTGGGGCCCCTGTGGGTGCTGGCTCACTGTGCAGCCTGGTGTGATGCTCTCAGTACCCCAGACCCCACTCTGCTCATCGGGCACTGGGAGCCAGGCAGGACTCAGACAGCAGGTCTTCCGAGTCCCGAGCGCAGTGTCCCGGCAGGACATGGCATCAGCAGTGTTGCTTTGGGCTCTGACGCCAGGGAGTCTGCACTATTGCAGGCCAGTGCTGGTAGCAGCAGCGGCTCCCCAGAGGGCTTGCTGTGCCGCCTGGGCTCCTGGACGTCCCACCTACCTCCAGGTGACCACAAAGCACGAGTCCCGTCGGAAAGCTGCTGTGCCGCGCTAGTTCTTTCTAACTGCTGATTCGAGCACTACATCTAGGAGCTCTGCCAGGGAGGGTCCCTTTTCAGGGAGAAAGGCAGTGGGAGAGGGAGAGAGGACCCACCTGAGCGCTGTGACCGCTGATGGGCTGAGCGGCCAGGCCTCGGACTCCTCTCCAGGGAGTGCTGCCAGGACCCCATGACAGCGTTCTTGCTGTGCCTGGGTGTTTCTGGCATTGACCAAACCTCTTCCCTTTGCTGAATTCCAGAAATGGCTTCCGACATTCCCGGATCGGTGACGTTGCCGGTTGCCCCCATGGCGGCCTCTGGACAGGTGAGGATGGCCGGGGCCATGCCCGCCCGAGGAGGAAAGCGGCGTTCCGGGTAAGCAGCCTCCAAGTTTCCAGGAATTGGACTCAGTCGATGTCTTGACCTGTTAGGAAACTATTGTTTTTCCCTCTCCTGCAGAGCAGAGACTCAGCAGTTTGCATCCCATCTATGTTTTGCAAGACTCCTAAATATGCACATGATTAGCCTCTAAGTGTTGGGGTGTTGGCACCAGCGGGGACTCCTGTCTGCTTGTCTTTGTGGTGGGGATGTGCTGGGGTCTCTCAGGCTGCTGTGCAGCTGAGCCCCAGCCCTGTGGCTGCAGAGGCTGCACCCTGCACCTCCTCGCTTCCCGAAGGCTGCCTGTCTTTCCGGGTGAGGAGTTGGAATCCCTCTCTCAGAGGGCCAAAGCTCCCAGAGGCCAGGCTGTCGCGGGATGCTGCTCAGCTGCCAGGGACACTGACGCGTGCTGTGGAGTGTGCTGGCCCTGAGGGGCCGGGAAGACCATCGTGTGTGGGCAGCTGGACCCGAGAGCCACAACTACTCCTGCTGGATAATGTCTGTCTCTGTACAGAGAATTAAAACCAAGATGAACAGCTAGAACCCTGCAGGAAAAGCAGAACTGGCATTTTCAGACTTGGTATACCACTCAGCCCTGTCCCCCTGAGTCTGTTTTAGTGGCCTATTTGATAAACAGGGTTTCTTGTGCCGTTGAATTAATTTGCCCTTTTAATGCAGTTTCTGATAACACATGGCTCCTGGGACTGCAGCTGGCCAGGTGCACAGCACACGCCTCTCACAGCGGAGCCCTGGGTGGACCTGGGGCCCAGGCACCGTGCACTGGAGTGGACTTTACCGCCTGGCTTCACGCCGGGCCTCTGGACTGGTCCAGCATTTCAGCTTGAGAGAGTCTAGACCAGTGTGGTTCTTAGTGGGGACAGAGGCAGGGAAGGCTGAGCACCAGCACTTGGGATAGAGGAAGCGAGGATGAGGCAGCCGTCCGGCATTAGGGTTTTAGGTTCTAAAGATGTGTTGTGTGCAGCATCGTCTTCGAAGCAGGCCCTGAGATTTCACGATCACTGGCAGTTAGAAAGGCGGAGGAGCTGAGCCCCGTGGTCAGGCCAGGGTGCCTCGGCCCAGCACACCTGCTGTGGTGCCCACGCAGCCATCCTGCGTCCACGCTGTGGCCTCCCTGGGCGGGGCCGGCGGAGCTGATATGGGCAGTGCTGGCGCCCACATGCTCGCCTCTGGGGCTCACTGCAAGGCACATTTCCTATTTTACCCATTATTCTTGTTAAGTGCTGAGCTCAGTAGAGTCTGGGCTGTTGAAAGAATGAGCGTACTGTGGTATCAGTGCATGTGGTTTTAGAATTCCAGGTTTTACAATTATTTTAAGTGTTCTTTGCTCTCACTGGCAGGCAGGGCAAGCTGCCCCTCTTCCTGAGGGTTGGTCTGTGCACAAGGCCTGGCAGTAAGAGGGGCTGTGGCAGAGCTCAGTGTTCTGGTCCACTTAGAGCAAAGAGGCAGAACATCAGAAGAACTGAGAGTCGAAGGGGATGGCGCTCCTGCTGCCACAGCACCCAGTGGCAGGACCAGCCTGGGGCCTCTGACTTTGGCCTTCCTCAGTCTGCCCTCTGTTCCCCAGTCTGGGCCCCGCCCTCTCCCATCAGACGAAGGAGCGAGTTAACTGAGCTTCCATTTGCTCAGCCTACATCACGTAGGGATTCACCCTGTGTCTAAGCACAGAACATCGTTTTTACAGAGCTGTTTCCATAGTGATTCTTGCATCTGACTCTTTTACATGTTTGGCTGGAATTCTGTGATCAGGTTCACCACTGCTCTGGGGGAGCCCTTTGATAGCAATCTCAGCCACTTCCTGAACGCTTTGCACAGAGCACAGGAGACCCCAGTGGGGGCCACAGTCATCAAAAAGCAGACAACCCTCAGGCAGAGCCTGTACCCACTGCTGTCCTCTCATTAGCGTGGCGGATACCAACTCCTCCTACTCCCCGAGACTGTGGGGTGCCCTTGGGGAGACTCAGGGAGAGAAACGTACTGTAGACAAGGACCTCCTTCCCTCCTGCCGAGTTCCCTCTCTGGCCTGGTTGTCTGATGGAGAGATGGCTCAGGTTTCTAGGACAATCACCCATCCTGCCATAGTGTTTCAAAGGCAGGTAGAACCGACCCTTGAGGGCTGTGGATCCCCCTGGCTGCCCCCAGCCCAGAACCGCAATCCTCTCTGCACCCCGATGGCCTTCCCTATAAGTATCCCGGCGAGCTGCGACCTCTCCTGGCGGCTGGGACGCAGGTGGAGCTTCCGAGGGCTCAGCTTCTCTCGCCGTGGCTCCATCTGAGGAAGAGCGGGCTGTGGCTAGTCGCTGAGGTGTGTTGTCATAGTCGTCTGCCTGGTCTCAGCAAGGGTGGCCTGGGAGGGCCCAGCAGGCGAGCTCCATGCCTCTAGGATTGGGGAGCTGCAGTGTTAGTGCCTTGTGTTGGAGATGGAAGGTGAGGTTGAGGGCAGGGATGCATCTGTCGCCTCTGCAGCCCTGGCACCCTGTGCTGGTCTCTGATGTTGTTGCTGAAGGACAGACTGTGGCGCTGTGGGCCGGGATCCCTCTGACACCCCCTGCTGCGAGTGGCTTTACATAAGCAGATGTCCCTGGGCTGGCAATTGTGTCCAGGCTGGGCCCAAACTCTGAGGAAGTGTTTTCCACACTCTGGTCCCCTGGCTTTGTCCTCGGGAGTGGTGGCTGACCCACCCAAGGATCGTGGCTTTCCATCCTCTTTAGAGCCCAAGGAGATCTAGCCTGGTGACTCACCTTGATGGTGCACTATTATTGCACGACCACTGGTGGTGGGTTGGCATCCCTCGCGCATAACTAACGGTGCACTCAGGAATGTACGTCTGGCCTGTCACACTGCCAGCAGCTCTGCGGCAGGAGAACAAGGTCTGGGGCTCCTTCTCGCCTTGTGTCACCTGCTCACTGCCCGGCTTCTTTAACCTGAGCACAGTAGGGCTGAGAGTCCTATTTGTAGTTCTCTTTTGTTATCCAGATGCTTTGATATAGTAGAGACACATAAAAGACATAAAACAAAGGGTGATTTACTTAGGCTTTTTATAGCAGAAGAAAAAAGCACAGCTTATTTTCGGCATATTTAAAATAGAGTCGGGCAAGGTGACAGAGACCCACAGGCGGTGTCTTGACAAGTGTTGCTCTGAGAGATACTTCGTGTCCTCAGACTTGAGCCCCCCACCCAATCTCCCTTCCTGGGGATGGAACTTAGGGCCTGCACACTGAGCTGCATCCGTGGAGCATTTCTGTTTTGATTCTTAGACAGGGTCTCACTAAGTCGCTAAGTTGCCCAGGCTCGGCTCAAACTTGCAGTCCTACCTCCACCTCCTGAACGCTGGGATTACCGGCGAGCGCCACCGCGTCTTGGCTGCACTTTTGTCTGCGCGGCAGTTGAGTGGTGAGATTATTTTGGGGTGGCGTGAGCTGTCCTGAGGGTCGGACAGTCACGTGGGTCCCGATTTCTGCCCCGGGGCGATCCCCACGTCGTGCTTTCCCACGTACTAAATCTGATGCTGCACGCGTTGGGGGCGGCACAGGTTCCGGGTTCCTAAATTTTCACGGACAGATCCTGGTCCCAGGTGCACCTCAGGTTTCCCCAGGGCCAGAGCAGCGCCATCTCCACCTTCCCTCCTGACCAGCCGCCCTGTTCTGCTCCCTGAAGTCCTGGGTCCCAGATCCCTTCAGTCCCCAGAAAACCAGGACGGTCAGTCACCTAAACATCCCAAGTATGTGCAGGCCGACTGCCGGGCCTGGTGCCCCTGCCCACCGCCAGCCACGCATGGGCCGCCCACCGGAAGTTTTCCTCAATACTTGGAGCAAGTGCTGCTGCTTTTAATGCTGCAGTTTTCCTTGTGGGCCGCAGACTTGGTCTTCCCTGTTATGAACACTAGGTGGCAGTGTGGCTCTGCCGAACGCACGTGGATTTGGTTACAGTGTTCTGGACAACCGCCCAGATGTAATTTCCGGGAAGGCCAGGTGAGGGCTTGGTAATTATGCAAAGTATTGATGGATTTGCTCCATCTCCCACTTCTCTGCAACACAGACAACTCCGCAGCCGCCCGCAGAGCCTGGCTTCCACTGGAGGCAGGATGCGGGTCTGGTGGTGGGGACTGGTCTGTGCCTGTGCGTCCCCTTCCCCAACCCTTTCCTGCCTGCCTGCCCTGCCTTTTGTGCAGAGGTATTTCTGCCATGTTCTCCAATTATCTGACTCGTTTCGTTGTTATTCTTAGCGGTTAGGACCACTCCTACATCTCAGAACCAGGGTCCACACGGTCACGGTCCCACTGGGTTATGCTGAACAAACTCATTAGAACTCTGGCTGCACTGCATGTTTAACGAGACTGGCAAAAGATACTGTGTTATCTGTTCCCAGACCTGAGCTCCCCCAGGTTACCCCAAAACCTGGTGCATGTGGTTTGTCTCATCGGGGGTCTTGGGGATGCTTATGCACAGAGCAGAGGACTCCTCCTCTGCCCCCTGCCCAATTTCTGGTGGCCTGGGTGACTGCTCCTTCTCACGTCACTGTAGCCACTAAAGTCCTGCCCTCGTGCCCGGGGCACCGGGTCGCCCTCCCGTGAGCCGGCAGCTCTGGTGTCTGTAGCTGCAGTCTTTTTGTTCTTACAGTGTGCTGCTCAGACTCGGGGCTTGGCAGTCAGGGAGCGCAGGCCCCTCCCGGTTGGATCCTTGGGATCTTGGTTCCCACACTGTCCAACAGGGACCCCCAGCCCTGGATATCCAGGAGAATGAAAGCAACTGTCCTGTTTCTCATTTTCTTCCCCCAAGATCTGGGTGCGTTTGCTTCTGCCGAAGCCCTTCTCTGCCCTGACACCGTCTGGGGTAATGCCAAGTGACACCGAGAGGCGCGGTGCTTTTAGGAGAGTTGGGCTGTTAGTTAAGCAAGTCTCCGGCAAGGCCTTGTCTAGTCTTTATAGCGAAAGGCCCGGCAGAGTGGAAAGCTGAGTATTGTTTGACGAGCTTTGACAAGCAGATGACCAACTTGAGTAACATGGGCTGCAGACAGCCCTGTGCTCCCGCTGGCTTGGTCCTGGACTTCATGGGACCATGACCTTAAATGTCGTTTTTGCTGAGACTCAGGAGCCACCAAGCTTCCAGCAGCACAAGCACAACAATTTGCTTTTCCGTGTTATCTCGTCATTGTTCTTAAATCTTTCTATTCTCAAAACCCCTTAAGCTATTTTAGTCTGTTAATGTAATAAAAATAAAAAGTAAGAAAGGATCAGTGCAGAATAAGTGATGTGGAGGGGAGCAGGTTTCCCCAAAGACGGCAGGAGAAAGTGTTTACCTTGATGCGCGGCCTCAGCAGTCTGTCGGCGGCCTGCGTAGGGCTCTGGGGCACATGGCGGTCACTGCCTCAGTGGACACAGCTGTGCACTGCTGGTGCTCACACTGAAGACCTTTCCTGTCTTGCAGCTGAGTGATGATGTGTAGATACTGCCTTTAGCACCTCCGAAAAGTTGTGGATCCGAGCTCCCCTTGCTCCCGGTGTCCTCTCTGCCCCCGACCAGTGCTCACCTGTGACCTTCACTTTTCAGAATGGACTTCGATGATGAAGATGGGGAAGGTCCCAGTAAGTTTTCAAGGTAAGTTTATTTTACTTTCCTTAAGGAAATCAATAGCCATCAATCTCCTCACTAGAATTCAGACACGTGGCATCTTTTGTCACTGGAAAAGCCGGTGCCTGTGGCTGGGCCTTCCTGGTCGCCCCCGTCTGGTGCGAGTGGTTGGCCCAGTGGCAGCCGGCTGTTAGCAGCCCCGCCCGTCCCGGCCTCCCTGACCACGAGTTAAGTAATAAGTTCGTGATCCTCTTTGCCTTTTCAGCTAAACGATGACTATCACTTTCATGATTCCTTTTGAAAAGACAGACCTGGAATTCAAGTTTAGGAAAAACTAAAAGGCGAATCCTCTTTGTCTACCGTGGGAAGTAAGGAACGGGAGCGACGCGGCGGCCCTGTTCTGGGTGCAGGACAGAGCCGGGTCGCTCCCTGGCTGTGCGCGGCCTCCTGGGCTGGGTCCCAGGCCCTCCTTGCAGAGGGGTCCCGGGCCGCAGGTGCCGGCGATGCTATGAATGTTCAGACGGGAGGGACGAGGCCGACTCGGCCCCAGCTCTGCGCTCCTGGTTTGGCTTGTTTTGCTTGAGGCACGGTAGGAAGCGTGGCTGTGTTACCAGAATGCACGGGCCCTTCCAGCACCTGGAGCGGAACTCCCACGGCAGGGCCCGGCCTGACTTCCCTCCCTGCCACCCGCGCCTCCCATCCTTGCTGCTGCCGAACGTGAAAACGTGCCACCGTGCACCCTGCTTTCCTCCCGGACCCGGGCTGCACCGTGAGGACGGACTGCCTCCCCCGCTGAAGGTGGCGTGGAGAAGACTGGTGTCCCTGCTGAGCCGTTGAACAGCCTGCTCGCTCTTCCCCAGGCAGTTGTTTCTGTTCTCGGCCTCTTTCACTCATGATCAAAATGGTTGCGAGTTAAGCACTTTTCCCTGCATGTCGGAGAAGGGCCCTCACTACTTTCCAGGGATGCCACAGTGAACTTCTTGTCATCCCATAAATGTTTTCCCTGGGAACGTGTCCATCCACTTTCGGTCTTCACTTTGGTGAACCAGGAGAGAGGAGATGGAGCTCATTTCAATCATTGATGACTGTGGGGTTTCTAGTCAGAACAGGACATGTTTCAGCACAAAAGTGCATACCGTTCTCCCAGTGTGGACAGGGCCTAGCCCAGTGTCCCCGCGTCCCTGTGCCTGAGGACGAGTCTCCGTGCAGGGTGTGCTTTGTTCCTGGAGAGGAACGAGCTGTGGACTGAGGCCGATCTCCCTGCCCGGCTTGCTCTTGCTGTACACGGTCTCTCTTTAAGAGCAGTGAGTGGCCTCGGTTCCTCTGTCAGAATCACCCTGAGGTAACATTCTGCAGCATGTCACCCTCAGGAAATGGTGGTCCTGGGGTCTCAGGACACAGACAGGAAGAGACAGGGGTGGCATTTGCTTGGCGTTGAAGATGTGTGTCAGTGATAGAATGACAGAGCAGGGGGACAAAGAGCTCGCTGTTGGAGGCCAAGCACTAAGAGACAGAAATGCTGACCGTGAGCCTGTCAGCAAGACTTTGTACAGTCCAGGTGCAAACTCAGGCTTCTGTGGTCCACATTGCTTCCCCACACGTTAAAAACAGCAGGCAGTCAGGCCGTGCTTCCGGCGTATGCTTCTTGTGGGTCGATCCCCTGGGACCCCGAGGCCACCTTCCTCTGCCACAGTGGGGAGTCGGTGGACCCACAGCTGATGAGAGAGGCTGCTGGTGTCCCTCCACTTTGGAGGCTGCTGCAGACTGTCTCCCAAGGGCCATGGAAGGCACACCCGCCCGCTCCTGTTGGCCATCAGTCAGTGCTATTCCCTCAGATGAGGTTCTGGAAGACGTGGAGGCTGATACAGAAGCCAGAACTCATCTCTGCTGTTGGCTGTAAATCAGGCAGGCTGTTGTGCTATGATTGCACGCACACACGTGTGCACACATGCATCTACAGAGACACATACATGCATACACAGATACATACATGCACACACACGTGCATATAGATGCTCTGGGGTCCCACCTTGCAGGCCAGGGTGCCCCAGGCTGCGTCCCACACCCTGAAGCCTGGGCTCTGTCTCCCACACGTGCTTTGGGGCTAGGACATGCGGGGCAAGCTCTGTCAGAGTTAGACGCCCCCGCCTGGGCGTCACAAGGCCTTCGGGGCAGAACCGACTGCAGTGTGCTGATTCCCACCGTGGCCTGCAGATGAGGGGATGAACGCGGCCAACTCCGTGTACCGTGCGTGTGCGTGAGGGAGGATGAGGGCACTCGGAGGAGGACGCTCCAGGCATGGGAGGCCGTGAATGCGTCTCCACAGGAGGAGAGAGTGAGGAGAGCCAGAGGTTTGGAAGATTCAGGAACGAGGTGTGAGGGAGGCAGGGGTGGCTCCAGGCGCCCACGAGGATCCCCGAGGTAGAGGAAGGAGACACAGGCGCAGTGCAGTGTGAAGCTGGCGGGTGAGCGGGGAGTCGAGACGGGGACTCTGATGGTTTTACTTTCCAGGTTAGGTAGGAATTGGTGCCGTATGCAGAATACAGTCAGACATTTAATAGTGTGCTTGCGAGAGAAATCCGGATGCCCTGCACTGATTCAAAGGAAGCTAACAGAGGTAAAGCCTTTAGATCCTGCTTGAAATTATGGCCCGCAAATGTGATCAGCTCCAAGGAATTGATCTCCAGCACTGCCGGGGCTGGATACAGGGGTCAGGCTTTCCACCGTCCCCTGGCTGGGGACGGAGCAGGTGCGGTGGCCGGAGGGGTCCTGCAGCTGAGGCATGTGTGGGAGGGTCCTGAGGCAGCTGAGCTGGAGGTCCAGCGCAGAAAGGACAGGGAAGAGAAAGCTGATCTGTGAGACCAAGGGCGGGGACCCAAGCCCGGAAGGGAAATGCAGTCGAGGAAGAGCCTGACCTAGTAGGAATCCGAGAGGGCAGGAGGGGCAGGACGTCGTGAGGCAGGGAGGTGGCCGAGGTCTGCAGGAGCAGGGTGGTCCTGGGAGCAGAGGTGGCGAGGAGACAGAGCGAAGAGTGTGCACCTTGCGCTGAGGCTGTGGGGTGCCGGGCACAGGGCCGATGGTGGCCAGGACAGGAGCCTGAGGGTGGTGGGGACCGTGGAGAGAGCCTCCCGGGGCAGAGGAGGGAAGAAGTAGAGGCCTTCCCTCAGGCCAGCCGGGCTGGGTGAGCAGCCACCTTGGGAGTGCCGGGCACCCTCACTCCGGCCTCTTGGTAAACTCTCCACACCCGGGAGCACTCTGCACACACCCCAGTCGGGGTGCTCTGGGTGGGGGGCTCCCTGCGGGCCGCGAACTCCCCGCAGTAGACACTCGACCCACTCGTGCTTCCTGCAGGCGCAGTCCGCAGGGCCTGCCTCGGCGCGCCGAGTGGAGCGGCACACTTCCTGCTGAGGGCCTCTGGGGCTGATTGCTCTCCAGGGCTTTCCAGGGTGTCGTCGTGTGCGGGCAGCCGATCTCCCAGGGCCGTCACCGATGGTCAAAGCGACACATCATGCTCTTCGTGTGACTTAGGTGTGTCTGTAATAGTTCACTGAAGCCAAAGGGTAGGAGCGTAACTAATGCCGCTGCCTTTTTAATGCTTGGCTTATGTGTTAGGAGCAGCCAGTGTTCACTCCCAAACTGATTCCTGCCACTTTATGTTACCAGCCTGAATTTTGCTACATTCAGACTGTTTCTGTTATCTTTCTCGAAAGACCCAGAAGGCCCTCGAAGGCGTCACCGTGCCCGTCACTGCGACTCAGCTCCAGTGTCGGGCCTCCTGAGACCTCGGGTCCCCAGCCCTTCTTCATGGCTTCTGGCCTCCCTTCAGGCCCTCGAGCCCACTGCAGGTGACTGTACTGGCCGGGCCCTGGCAGGGTTGGGGCACCACTGTGCCTGGCCAAGGTTATACCTCGTGTTTTGTAGGGCTTGGTCCCTGGGCCTCTAAAGACATCGGAAAGCAGAGGTTTCACGGCAGGACGTTTCCACAGAAGGGACCTTTTGTTTTTCCATCTCCCATTTTGATACTTCCCTTTGGGTTCAGAGTGGTATTTAAGCTTGTGGGCTTTTTTCCTGGCTTTTTAGATTGTGGTGATGTGTGAATTTTCATCTTTGCCACCCTGTCTTGTCAGTAGATGTGATAATCAGAACCCTGTCGATAAGGAAAAATACGCAAGCTAGGTGTGTCTGCCTGCACGATCTTTCCCGGCAGAAAAGGAGGGTCATCAGTTCCCGGAATTAGCCTGCCCACCTCAGCTCAGAGAGCTGCTGCTTTTGTTTCTAGGTGGGAAAATACTCACAGCACTTGCGATGGTGGGAGGACGAGCAGGCGGCCGCAGGGTCACCTCTTGCTGTGAGATGTTGTCTTCTCCGTCACGATGTGAAGGGCACCGTGGGCCATTCCAGGCGCTGGAAAGCAGGAGGACTTCCTGCAGAGCAGACACCCAGCACAGACACTTTTAGTCCTCCAGGCCTTTCCCTGCCTCCACAACGTGTGGTTCCTGTGGGCCGGACAAGCGTTGCAGCCGTGTCGGGTAGAGCTTGGTACCACGTTGCCCATGAGTGCCCCAGGTTGTGTCCGTGGGTTAGGGTTGTGGCTGGGGCTTGGATGCACTGGCCTGGTGCATATTTTGAACGAGGCAGTTCTCTAAGATTACACTGTTATGGGTCGGTCATGTCTTCACACAAGATGTTGGGCAGACCTGTGATCCAAAGCCTAACACATTCAGCTACTCTTCTTTTACTGCTGAGACATTAACCTTGATGGGAAATAATATTGCCTGAATAATACCAGGGGTTTTGCAGAAAGGGAAGAGATAATTTTCAGAGTCATTCGAAGTCCTAAGCTGTGTCTTTGGAGGCTGCTGGGAATTTCCCCCATGCGGCCTCGCTGTCTTTGCCCCTGTCTCCCCTCCAGCCCGTCTCCTGTGCACTGGACCTGGGGAGCACTCTGTAGCCGAGAGGTCTGGGAGAGCTGCACAGGCCGGGGTGGGCCTGGCCTCTCTGCTGCAGGGCCTGTGCTGTAAGCAGGGGAGATGTCTGCTCACAGGGTGGCTGTGAGGGTCAGATGCAGTGATGGCTGGAAGGTCCTCGGTGAGCTGTAGAGACAAGTAGGATGTACACCCCCTGGGAAGAGTGCTGGGCCTGGTCCTCGGGGGTCCTGGGCTTTGCCAGACTCCTTCTCCCTGAGTTTTGGGGGTGCCTCGTCTTCAGCAGGACATGGGTAAAGAGAGGCCATGGGAGGCGCTCCGTGCCCAGCTCCTCAGCCATGCCGTGGGGCTCCTCAGTGTGCTCGGGCGGGCTCCTTACCACTCGTTCTCACCACCTCCTACTTCACCCTCCAGGGCACAGGGCACGACACAGGGATGGTGCCAGCACCTGCTCCTGGTCTGTGTCGGGACTGTGAATGTTTCCCTTCTGCGTTGAACCCGGTGGGCCTGACCTCGCCCATTTGAGCAGAGCTGGGGGGGAAGCCCACGTCGGCGTGCCCTGATTTCCACAGCCGTGTCCAGGGTCGGAGCACCCGGTCCTCGTGACCCAGTGGAGGAGTCCTGGGCTCTCTGCCATGTCCCGTGCTGTCTTGTTGCAAGGCCCCCGGTCCTGCCCCCAAGCGTGCAGGGTTCATTTCTTTGTGGGTGCTGCTCAGCCCCTCGCTCCTATGTGGGGCGCACACAGTTCACAGACACTGAGTTTGCAGGTCCTTCCCTCAAATCATCCCTTGCCTGGGGAGGAGATGACCTCGGCCCAGCATGTGCAGGCCTGGAGACTTGCTTTGCTGCTTTCATAAGGCATTTTCCCTCCCCCTGCCTCTGCGGAGGCTTCAGAATGAGACTGTACATACATATATGTATGCCACTGATTATCGAGTCCTGTTGCCAGGCAACCGCGGCTCTCCGGTCTCCTGAAATTCGCTGGTGACTCCATCTTATTTCATAAAAATAGGATGTGGTCAGCCCACTTCCTGGGCAAGCCAGTGAACAGGGTCAGTTTGTAAGTGCATCCGTGTGAATCAGTTGCCCTGCTGTTGCTTCTTCATGTACTTTATCCTGCAAATCAGGTTTATCAAGCACTGTGCTAAAATTGCTTCAGATCTGTGTTTGAGGACCTCAAAAGATGTTCCTCCTGAAACGTTCATGAAGCCAACCACTCCAGAGGATCCAGCTCCCGCCGTATTGGAAAATAGTATCAGGAGGAAGCACTTCTCTGGTCCCTCTTGGAGCAGTTGCCGTGGAAACCGGCAGAGAGGCTGGGATTTGTAAGCTCGGGGTCCCCATGGAAGGAGTTTTAGGGAAGGACAGAGTCACATTTTGGGGGTACAAGTTTGTCCACAACACCCGGCTTGACCTGGAGGGGCCTGAGAGCAGAGCAGCGTAGGAGGAGGTCGGCGGCAGGGGCGCCACGGCTGGGTCGGAAGGGAGGAGGCCCAGGAGATGGCTACAACTCCAGCACAGACAGAAGTTTGAGGCAAAGCGCTCTCGAAGGTCAGTGGGAGTGGCCGTCGTGTGGCGCACAGGCAGGCGCTGGGGCTTGTGTCGGAACAGCGCAGCAGCTGGTGTGTGGGGCTCGATGGGGAGACACTGGAGCTCGGGCTGGGAGTGGGAACCTTGACTCCAGGGGAGGTGAGCGAGTTCACCTTGGAGCTTCCTGCGAGCCCAGGAGAGGGGAGGGCAGCTGAGTCGGGACCTGGGCCAGCCTGGGGCTGTGGCCTGACTGCACCCCCAGGAAGAAGGCCCGGCAGAGGGAGAGCAGCCCCGCCGCCCGCGTGGCCTCCTGTGACAGCTCCCAGGACGGGCGCAGGTCCGCGGGTGGATGGGAGAGGACCCCGTTCCTGAGTCAGTTCCAGGGAAGCGTTTCTGCCCTGGTGAGCGGCACTAGGAATCCTGCGACTAAATTCCTGCCCTGGTCACTTTCCCTCCCCGGAAACCAGCCCTGCCCAGTGCTCCGGAGCTGGAACCCAACCCGGAGGGGCTCTGCTCTGGGAGCAGCAGGAGCCTGTGCGCTGGGTCTGCGCTCAAGGGTCGGGGTGGGGGAGCACCGGGCTCTCCCTGTGCCTTTCCTCCTTCAAGACTCCCCACTGCCGCCGTCCTCTCCCAGGAGGCAGCCCCTGGGTGCACAGCACCGAGGCTCCTCAGCCGGTGCAGCAGGCTTCCCACAGGACCTGCTCCTGGGTGCCCTCCGGGCTCCTCGTGGGAGGCCCTCCTGAGCTCGCCCTCCGGCTCTGCCCTGAGGTCCAGCTCCTCATCGCCCTGCGCCCGCCGCCCCCAGCCCTCGACCCCGGTTCTCCTCTGTATTCTGCGCTTGGCTCCCACTGCGCAGGGTGCGTGGCTTACCTTCCTGATGAAACCCGGTGTAGGAGGGCAGGGCAGGGCGGCCTGGTCTCCTCTCCCTCCCTGGGACCTGGGCCGGGCTCTTCCCTGGAGGCGCACACGGCAGCCCTCCCCAGCTTGCATGCGCGCAGGGCTGGACCCCTGCAGCTCGTGAGCCTCGGCCCGCTGGCACTCCTGTCCCCGGACCGGGCGGCTGGGCGCTTGCCTGCTTCGTACGTGCGCCGTTGGCAGCAGCCCTGCCTGCACTTGCTCTTTCTTGCTGTTCACGTCGCCCACATTCTTCAGCACCAGTGAAACCCCGAATCCTGCAGGAGACATGGACGTGTGCTTAGACATTTCTGCCCCAACTCACTGCCGAATGGGGTTGGCTGTTCCTCTCTTTCAAACCTAAAGGTAACACTCTCCAGACGGAAATCTCCTGCCAGCCCTTCTGTTACTTTTTCACCTGGGCACACCACAGAGCTGGAGTTCGGTCAATTTTGCAGTCCTCTATAAAGAACCGGGTATTTGTTGTTTCACAAGCTGGGGCGCACCTGTTCTGTTAGTGTGCTGCAGAAAGTGTGTTGGGCAGAACAAAGGCTTGCTCACAGCTTTGGCACCACCAGGCTATGCAGGGACACAAAGAATAGTGAGGTATACAAGTGCTCTCAACTGACGGTAGGGTTACCTCCTACCATCCCATCATAGATTGAAACTCTAAGTTGAAAATACAGCAAATTCTCCTAAACCGCCGTACACTGCAGTGTAGCCCATCCTGCCTCAGTGGGCCCAGAGCACTTGTGTTAGTCTCTAGCCGGCAGAGTCACACAACACATATTTCGTAGTCAAGTGTTGGGTATCTCACATAATTTCTTGAATACTGAACTGAAAGCGGTTTTGTGGTGGTTATGTGGGTTAATGTAATTAAAGTACCGATTTACTGAATGCATCATTTTCACACCAGTGTAAATTAAAAATTATAAACCAGGAGCATCTTACAGTGCTTCTTACCATGAGGTACAGGGACCACAGCAGCAGTGAGTGACTGGATTCTGCCTCTCTCTGTCTCTCTCATTCCCCTTGTGTGTGGTGTGCGGGTGCGCGTGTGTGTACGTGTGTAGTGTTCCTCCATGCATAGATCCCGTGCTGGGAGACTCGGCATGGCGTCTTCATGTTTTAAGCCCAGACACAGTCCACAGGGGAATGGGGAGTGCCAGGGGCCTTCAGTCTGTGTGTGGAGGTGGAGGCCTTGGGGTTTGCGCCCCCCACGTCAGAAATGTTCTCTGGCCAGCCTGTGTCGCGGAACTCAGCCACGTGGAGTTAGCGCCTGGCTGGCTCTTTTGCTGTTAACGGTGAGCGCTGTTTTACCCCATTAGACAGTAACCCTGGTCTGATTCTTCTCTTCTTACCCCTCCCGGCCTCCTGCTTCCTGGGAAGAGAGAATCACAGCGAGATCGAGCGGCGCAGGCGGAACAAGATGACGCAGTACATCACCGAGCTCTCCGACATGGTCCCCACCTGCAGCGCACTGGCCCGGAAGCCGGACAAGCTCACCATCCTGCGCATGGCCGTCTCGCACATGAAGTCCATGAGGGGCACAGGGAACAAGTCCACGGACGGCGCCTACAAGCCCTCCTTCCTCACGGAGCAGGTGCCCAGTCAGCACTCATGCGTAGCGTCCTCTTGGGAAGCAGGGAGAGACAGTGTCACTTCCCCAAAGTAAATGACACGAGGAGATGGGGTTCAAGGCCAAGGAAGGGAGGAAGCCAAGATATCTTGCTTCCGCTTTCAGCCAGAAGTGCTCTTCAGGAGTGTCAGGTCTTTTCGTCTTCTGTTTATCACAGTCCCTGCGTATCTCAGTGAGGCATCCCCGAAAAATAGGTGCTGTGCATCTGAACAGTGCGCTTAGCAGGCTGACACAGGGCAGCGGAAACAGCCTGGTGTGCTGGGCTAGCAGTGTGGGGACCCCGCGGCATCACAGCTCCAGCGGTGACGGTCATGGTAGCAGGGTCATCACAGCTGGCACCGGAAGGCATTTGTAGTGCCTGGTCAAGTGCAGCTCTTTTGTACGTTATTTTATTTCCTCCTCATCCTAGTCCAGTGGAGAAGCCACTGTTACTCCTCCCTGTTTGTAGGTGAAAGTTGAGGTTTGGAAAGTATCAGCAAGTTGCCAAAGGTGAATCAGTGTTTCTGAAGGAGCCAGGAGGTGGTCCAAGGAGATGGGGTGGGACCCCAAAGCTGTGTATTTAACACCTGTTCTGGTCTTTGACTGGTCTGTTGGGAAGAAGCAGCATGGGAAACAGTTAGCAAGAAAGTATTTTGTCAGTGGAATTGCGTGAGCCAGGAGTCTGTACACTTCCGTGACGTGCTGGCTACAGGGCAAACCAGCAGAACTGCCCTTCCTTATCCATGCAACGAAGGTGCAGCTTTAGGACCCCGAGAGCTTTTGCATGATAAATGAAATGACGGATTTGAAAGCACTTTGTGTGTGGTGGAGGGAAAAGCAGAATAATACGGCTGTCAGGGAGTGTAGTTAGGAAGCGTGAAAGCACACAGACTGCAGAATCTGAGGAATGGGCTGCTTCACAAGCCGAGAACACAGGGCCGGGCGGAGCAGAGCGGAAGTGGCCTGGTGCCGCGTGGAGCGCTGCTCGGGACCAAGATGGGAGCAGCCTGAGGAGGAGCCTTGGGGTGTGCGGAGGAGGAGAGGGCAGATTTTAAAAGGAGGGTGCTGCACAGAGCCTCAGAGGGTGGAGTGGAAAGACATGACAAGTAACACGTCTGTGGTGCCGAGAATGAGGAGGAGGTTTGGACAAAGAACACGGACCGTCTGTTCTGTCAGGCGTTTAGCAAGTGCTTTGCCTGCTCGAGCCCTGCCGAATCCCCCAGGCCCTGTGACCTCACTCCGCAGTTGTCAGGATGCAGAGCATGGCGGTTCCAGGCAGGCACTTCAAGCCTCGTTTCTGCCTCCCTAAAAATGAATTCCAAGGTGGCTCCCAGACCCCGCAGATGCGGTGAGGGAGTATGTGTGGACTGCACCACACTGGGCCTGGAGAGGAACCAGGCGGAAGGGTGCTAAGCCCTACCAACCAGAGGGTCAGTAAGAAGCTTTTCCTCTACAGTTCTTTATTTCTTCCAAAACTCCTGCGGGGACAATATTGAATGACTCTGGGCGCCTGCAGTGGTGTGACCGCGGGGAAGTGGGGAGAGAAGGCAGCCCCATGAGCCACATGAGTCCTCCCTGTGTTTCTCTCTTGGTTCAGTGGACGGTGATAATTGTTTGTTTATGGAGCACTTACTGTGTGCAGACCCTTGCTAAGTCTTTCACACACAGAAACTCATTTACTCTCCCAAAATCTCACCAAAAACCAAACTGCAAATAGTGGAAGCTGTACATATTACGTATGGAAGAGCCAGGATGAGCCCCTGCCACAGCCCCTGCTGTCTGTTAGCTGGAGGAGAGGCCGGGTGGGTGCTGGTTTCCAACGCAGAACCTTGGGTACGAGACGACCTCAGGAAAGGGTGACGAGAAGAGGGCCCTGGGGAGGGTGGGCTCTGTCCGCATCCCTCCCAATCCTTGCACATTGGATACAAACACGGATGCGTACATGAAGACAGTCAGCCTCCCCTGTGACAGAGTTCTCTACTTCCCCAGACAGCATGCCCACCTTCGAAAACAGCTCTTCCTGTTGGGAAGATCTTCCCAATGTCCAAAATAAAAGTGCTGACCCCATCCTCTGACCCAGCGTCTAGGAGACAGAGAATAGAAGTGCACAGGATGGGAAATGGGCAAAATAAACTTTTCCTGCAAAAATGCTTAGACAGCCCGCTTCCTCCCGAGGAGGTCTGCATTCTCCCCAGCCCGGTGCTCAGCGCCACAGGTCCTGCTCCCAGCAGGTCAGGCTCTTCTTGGCCGTGGGGCCTTGACCCCCACAGCCGGGACTCAGGGCAGGCCCACCAGGAGCCTTTGTCTCCTCGCTGCGGTTCACAGAAGGTTTCCATGAACAGCCGCACTGGGGCAGAACGTTCCCAGCGGAAACTGCATGCAGCCCCTGACCTGGCAGGATGGCTCTGGGGCCTGAACGGCGTGTGAGATTGTTGGGGTGCAGGTGAGGGCTGTGGACTCCGGAGCGAGTGAAGGTAGCGCCTCGCCTCCGCTGGAAAGGGCATCTCAGCTGCCGAGCGTCCACTCGAGCTGCCCCGGGCACTGCAGAGAAAGGTGTCTTGTTCAGCCAGAGTGGGCTCCGCCACATCCACAGTCCTTGGGGGTCACAGCCCAGCTTCCTGCAGCCCGCTCCTGGGTCACAAGCAGCTTCCTCCCTGCCTCGAGGACAGTCACGGCGCCGTGAGCCTTTGTGACCCAGACCAGGTGCTAGAAAGTGCTGCAGACAGCGCCGTGTTGAGTCGGTGGAGACGGAGACAGCTGTCAGAGCTCCGGAAGCTGGACAGGCGTGTGGACAGAATGAGTCCTCCCGCGTCTGACGTGGACATCTAGCAGGGCGTCGGGGCCCTCTGAGGCAGGTGTAGATGTGAGGGACCCTCTTAGTCCAGAGTCGGCGCTCAGCTCGAGCCTGCAGAGGTGTGAAGAGAGCACTGCCATCGTGGCGGGCGCAGGCTGAGGAGACACATGGTCTTTCCCTTCCCTTCTCGCTGCCCTGTGCTCCTCCATCAGCGCTCTGCCGAGCGCCGGGTGCAGGCCCTTCTGCAGCAGTGTTATGGTTGCAATTTCAATATGCAGGTGACACCACTCATACCCCCGGCAGCCCTGTACCCGCAGGGGTCACTTCCTGGCCCCCCAAGCTAGAGAGCTCGCTCCCTGAAAGAGGCTAGTGTCGGGTGGCTGCGTTTTAGGGATGGTGCACTTTTTGTGCATTTTCTAGCTCATTTCCCAGTAAAATCGCACTATTTTCCCCTATGATTGGTGTACTAGAACAAGTACTGGACTAAAAGAAGCTGGAGAAAATGTATTTGGTCTGCGCCTTCTGGAGTGTTGTGCTGACCACAGTCTTCCCTTCCCAGGAGCTGAAACACCTCATCCTGGAAGCCGCTGACGGGTTTCTGTTTGTCGTGGCAGCCGAGACAGGGCGAGTGATCTATGTGTCTGACTCGGTCACGCCTGTGCTGAACCAGCCCCAGTCGGAGTGGTTTGGGAGCACCCTGTACGAGCAGGTGCACCCTGACGACGTGGAGAAGCTGAGAGAGCAGCTGTGCACCTCGGAAAACTCCATGACAGGTCAGTGTGCTCTTCTGTAGGGCTGTCTGCCTTAGGAAAAAATTCTTCCAGTAAACATGCTGGAAGTATGGAGCCGTCAAAAGCTCCCTAAAGGGGGCCGGGGATTTAGCTCAGTGGTTAAAGTGCTTGCCTTGCAAGCACAAGGACCCGAGTTTGATCCCCAGCACCAAAAAAAAAAAAAAGCTCCCTAAAGGAGAGAGAGTGTACTTTTAGCTTGTTAATTAATATCTTCATTTACCCTGTAATTTTTTAAAAATCCGTTTTTAATGCATCACTGTTTTCTGTATTTTATCTGTAATTAGTGTACCTTGCCACTAGGAGTCCTCATTGCTACATTAGTTCCACACACTCCTGAAGTTGGTACAGTGTGGTTATTTGTGATTCTGATCGTAGACACTCATTACCCAGGCCTCAGTCACCTGGAATGTTGTTCCTTACTGAAAACATTTAAATACAGTCAGTCAACATATGTAGTCTTAAAAATCATTGTGATATACAAAAATCATGCAGTAAAAGTACAGGGTTTATGGAGGCAAAGTGCATTGGGAGTACAAACCTCGGTAATGTGTCAGTGGCAGAGAAAAGCAAAAATAGAAACCTTTTAAAAACAGTAACACGGCTTTGTATATAAACAGTTAAAGCATTCAGAAATAGTACTAAGCATGGCACTTGACCCGGAAAATGACCTGAAGTCGGCCAGTGGACATATTTCTTGACAGTGTTGCCACATGTGAGTTAGAGATGGTGGAAGGGAGTCGTGTGAAATCAGATGGAGAATTTTAACACCACGTGTGGATGAGTGTGGCTTGGAACAGGTGATGAACTGAGGCTGCTGGTAGATGTCTCCGGTGTGAGTTTTGTGTATTTATATGGTTTGATTGGGCTGGGTACAGTTCTGTGTTCGTCAAGTAGTCCTCACAAGTAAACGCAAAATTCACGTTATCCTCAGATTGTTCCCTAATACATTAATCAAACAAACTTACATTTTCGTAACGAGTTACAGGTCTGTTGTATCGTGGTGCATGTTCGCTGCGTGACAGGCAGGTTTGTGCCGTGCTGTTCTCCCTGAGCAGGCCAGGGTGCCAGCTTCTCCCTCTGCCCGCCTGCCTGTCTCAGTGCTCTGCATGCAGTCAGTCTTTGGCAGGAGCACGATGAAGGCGTGAGTCTGTGTTTTTCTCAGGTTGACGTAGCAGGTAGCACAGACTGGGTGACAGAACCAGAGTTTATTTCCTAGTTGTTCTGGACATGGGTGTCCAGTGGCTTAGTCTGTTTGGGCTGCTATAGCATGTCACGATTAACTGGGTAGCTCTTAAGTGACAAAAACTTACTTTTCGCAGTTCTGGAGGTCAGGAAGTTCAAAGTCAGGCCACGAGGAAATCTGGTGTCTGGTGAGGGCCCACGTTTTGGTTCACGGGTGGCAGGCACCTTCTTGCTTTGTGATAGGGTAGAAGAGCTTAGTAAATGTCTTAATCACTTTCTTGTTGCTAATGTAGAGTACCTGAGACCCACAATTTAAAGAAAGAGACGTTTGTTTTGGCTCACATTTCCAGACCATGCTGGCTCCAAAGCAGGAAGGGTGTGGTGTCAGGGTCTGGTGGAGGAAAGCTGCTCACCTCATGGTGAACAGGAAGCAGAAGGAGAAGGGGGAGCCAGGGAAAGAGATAAACCCTCCCCGATGTCTGCCTCTTCTGACCATAGCCCACCTCCCTCCAGCACATTCAGCTGTGGACTCATCACCCACAATGAGTGTAGCACCCCCATGATCCAGACACCTTCCACACATGGGAGAGCGTGGGGACATTTTAGATCTAGACCATAATGCCACCTCGGGCCTCTTTGATAAGGGCAGTAAGTACAATCATGAGGGCACCATTGTCGTGAGTTAATCACCTCCCCAAAGCCCACCTCCTAAAGCCAATAGCTCAGGAGTTGGGATTTCAGCATACGAATTTGAAATCAAGTGTTCAGTTCGTCACACCCCCAGCCGTGGCGCTGGCCCAGTTGATGTCTCCCAAGGCCTCTTTCTTCTGTTTCCAGATGGCCACCTTTTCTTTGAAGCCTCGCATGGTCTTTCCTCTGTGTGTCTCTTTCTTCTTACGAGGACACCAGTCGTGCTGCATCAAGGCCATGCATTTGACCTCATTTTACCTTAATTACCTCTTTTTAGGGCCTGTCTCCAGAGACAGTTACATTCTGCAGTTCTAGGGGTTAGGAGTTCAACAGGTGAGTTCGGGAGTTCACAGTTCTACCCATAACACTTAGGATAAGACCGAGTCAGATGTGTCAGAGGTGGCACAAGCAACAATTTCTGCGGATTATAGCAGTTTCCTCAGTGCTGATGATCAGTGATGTGCAGCAGGAGGAAGCGGACGGGATTAGGGCTGAGGAGAGGGTCTGCCTTGCTCATCTGTCTCCTCATGGGGTGACGCATCTGGCTGTGAGCCCCATGTTTTCATGAGACACCGAAGCGAACGCAGACTCAGAAAGACTTGCCCTGCCGCCCAGTCCTGAGTTAAAGACCTCCACGTACGACCCCTAAGGAACGCATGTTGCAGAGTTAAATACTGGGGAAGGAGGGGAGGGAAAGAAAGAGCTCCCCCAGACTTCTGTGTCTGACCACAGGACGTGGCTTCCCGAAAGCCAGTCTGGAGACCCCGCTGGGGCGGATGGCAGGGGAAGTGGTGGTCAGGGGCGGTCAGGCTCAGGTCAAGGGTGTCGTTAACTGGCCCACCAGGGTGGTGGACGTCTCTGTGCATGTGAAGCTGTAACGTGTCTGGGAGCGTTCACAGGGCCGTGTGAAGCACACTGGCCATAAATGCCCTTGGAGGGGTGCTGGGAGGCAGCCATAGCAGCCCAAGCTGGTGTTATAGTGGGGGGTCCTCCACAATGACAGAGGAGACCCAAGGACCATGAGTCCCCCTGGCTGGCCTCCTCTCGAGAGCAGCAAGACGGGACCGGAGACGCTGGTTTCTATCCTTGGGGCAGAAGAGTGTCCCTGGAGGCCCAAGCAGGATGTGACTCTGCCAGGGCGCACAGCATGGAGGCATGTTGAGCTGAAGGAGAGGCTGGAAGAGCCCCTGCAGCAGGGTCTCCTCGGTGAAGGCCTCGGGGTTTGGGGTGCTCAGGATGGACTGGGGCTTATCTTTGTGGGCAGCCAGCTCAAGGGCAGGAGCAATATGGACGGCATTAAAAAGCTGCAGAGTGACTTGAAGCTTGTGATGATTGGGCTAGGCTCTGTCAGGCCCCTGTCCCTGTCCCTGTCCCCAACCTTTGTGGTTTCTAGCCTAGAAATAGGGCACATGGTGCTTTGGCTATTTAAGGTGCCCACCCATCCCCCAGCTCTGTCCGGTGCTCCTGGGAGGAAACGGGTGCGTGTTGGACAGGCGGGAGTTACTGCCAGTGCTGCTGTTGCCCGTGAGACAACGAGGTGTAAAATAAGGTGTCTTTGAACAGAAGCACTCGTACACGGTTATGCATCGTGGCGACCAGAAGCTGGCAGGGATCCAGCCCTGCATCTGCCCTGGGGGCAGTGGCTCTGTAGTTGCCAATTCGGTGTCCATGGCAACTGTATACATCACGGCTGCCTGGGGTGATGAGAAGCGATATGCCTTCTCTTCCACCTCCAAGTGTGCTCTTCTCTGCAATCGTCAGGCAGGCCGAGGTGCTTGCCCGCAGCTCAGGCTGCACTGTGGCCTGTGGCTGAGCACGGTGGCCTCCTGCAGACGTCTAGGGCTGCCTCTCCGCCCTCCGTTTGGACCCCTGTCCTGCCCTGCCCTGTCCTGGAGTCTGGGGAGACCCAGTTTCGTGGCTGAGGCCAGCTTCTCCTCCCAGCGTGCTGGCATCCCGGAGCTGGGAAGGTGATCCCGGGAGGAGGTCAGCGCCGTCATCCAGAGAGGAAGAGACACCGGGCAGGCAGAGCAGCAGGTGCACAGCCCCGGCCCCAGAGAGCCACCTGTAGCCATTTTTGAGGCGATCCTGACGGGGGAAGATGGAACGTTCTGGAGATTGGAATGGCCTGGTGCTGGGACACCTGAGTGGCAGGATTCTGAGCAGAAAGTGGAGCAGATGTCAGCCATGGGGGAGGCTGCAGAGATCAGATGAAAGTGTTGTTGGGGGAGAAGATGCAGAATTGGTGACGGTGGACATCTGAGAGCTTTCATCCCCTTGGTGAGGAAGGAATCTGGCGGCCGAGGAGGGGCTCAAGGTGTTGCAGGTGACACAGGACCAGAGACTGTGACTACCTGTGCCCAAGGGGTGGGGTCGGGGGCCAGCAAGCGGCAGCACGCAGACCACTCACGTGCCGAGTGAGGCCATAATCTCAGTGTCCTTCCGGGGCCGAGCTCTGGGAAACCGGACCCTGGTGGACACAGGCACAGGCGTGGTGTGCGTGACCCAGCCCCACGGCAGGAGACGTTGTCTAGGTTGTCTGACAGGGAGTGGAGGTAGAGGAGGATGACCACGGGCTCCTGCAGACCAGGTCCGTGTGCCCCATTTCCCTGGCCCTGCGCTGCTGTGGTTTGCTTTCACTGGCTCGAGAAGCAGGTCTGCATTTTGGTTCAGTTTAGAGAATAACTTTGGAATGGTTAGAATGGTGCAGCGGCAGAAAAGTGTGCCGGCAGAGACGGGCTGACTTCCTTCCTTCCTTTTCTCTTCCTCTCTTTCTACTCTCTTTCTCCTGCCCTCTCTCCCTTCTTTCCTTCCTTACTTTGTTGTTTTTGATGATACTGGAGATTGAACCCAGGGCTGTCACACTGAGCTGCATGTTGAGACCCTTTTTAAAGTTTTTGATACAAGTTCTTACTAAGCCACTAAGTTGCTCACAGGAGGCTCAAATGCAGTACTATCGCCTCGGCCTTCCAGAGTGCTGAGATTACAGATATGTACTGTCGCACCTGGCTCTTTCTTGCTTTTTTTATCCAATGACTACTTCATTTAACCACTTATTCATCTGTTCAGCAAGTACCTGTTTTGCATGACTGTGGAAAGGTCACGCGGGATGCGGCTGGCCTCATGGTCAGCACTCAAACTCTTCGCCCCTGAGAGCTCCCAGCTGTTGTGAATGAGTGAACTCCATTTCCCAACCCCTGCAGCCCAGCTTCTGCATGGTCATGGGGGAGCTAAGCCAGGTCGGTCCCTGAGGCCTCCTGTCGGAAAGCCCAGGCATGAGTCACACACCCAGTCGTGGCTGTGACTAAGCTTTCCTGTCTCCTGAGCACTCTGTTGATGGCCAGAGATGCCCTCAGCCTTAGATGACAGGCTTCGGCCTGACGAGGTCAGGGAGCGGCTCATGAGCGCGGGCTGCCGGGGAGCTGCCCTTCCATCGGGCTGGTCCATGAGCACTCACGCCTGCTGCCTCCAGCGGACTCTCTCTGCCTGTCTGGGTGCTGGGTGCTGGGTGACTTACTTTCTCATTCAGTGTCGACGTTAGTGGCTGTAATTGATTCTCTTACATTTGTGCCACACTCGGCACCTGCTGTGGGTGTCAGCACTTTGACATCAGCCACCTGGGGAGAGGTGCCCTAAGCAGCCCAGGACTGGAAGAGAGCTGGGCACTGGCGCCGTCAGAGCTTCGAGTGGTTCTGATGCACAGAGAGCTGAGAATCACTGGTCATCCGGCCTGCTCTGAGTCCCCAGCATGGGGGCTGCTGCCCCTCACAGGGGAGGAACGGAGCTCGAGGTCCCCACAGGTTCTCGGCCCCAGCCGAGGCTGAGCCACAGTGAAGCAGAGCTTGTGTTTATGTAGCGTGTGGTCAGGGGTCACACCTGGGTTGTCGCCGTGTAAAGAAGCCTCAGGGCTCAGCATGGCCCTGTGTCTCTCGGGGTACAGAAGCCAGTCCAGCCACCCGGACAGGCTTGAGGACACCGGTCCAGAGAGAGCACAAGGGTTTTGTGAGTGGCAGGTGGCAGCAGAGCCCTGAAACAGGGCAGACAGGCTCTCGGGGGCTCCAGGACCCGTGTCCCAGTGCTGTGGTTCTCACTGGTACTTGTGAACTTGCTTGAAATGCAGATTCTCAGGCCAGCCCAGAGCTCTGGGGCCCTGTGATCTGCACTCGCCACCGCTGCTGTCCTCAGATGCTGACATCTGAGAACAAGGACTCAGGGAAAGCATCCTGGGACTTAATGTCCTGCCACCTGGATTGAGGCCACCTTTATTTGTGACCTGGTCACACTCTTTCATCTCAGAGCTTAACGGTCTTCCTCCATCCTCAGAAAGATGAGGGAGATGTGATGTTTGAAATGTCCTGCTCACTGCGAAACTCCAGGCCAGCGGCTGTGCTTGGCAGGTGAGCGCTGCCAGCAGCACCTGGGTCTGCTGTGGGCCTCTGGACCCCAGACCTGCAGGCCAACGTCAGGCCTGCTGGCTTGGACGCTGCACTGCCAGGCAGTGGCAGGGGACTGTTGTATTTGCGTGCACGTTAATGTTTGGAGAGAGATGAACTAAAGAATTTATTGAGTCGGAGCGGGACGGGGGCTGCAGCAACTGGGGTTGGAGCGCCCTTCGGAAACCAGGACTGGAGCGAGGTGATGGGGTCCGCACCAGTGACTTTCCTTGCCTGGTGTCTGCTCAGCTGTACAGGCTGACCAAGGCCAGCAGCTCATAGCTGACCAGTGCCCGGCGTCTCGCAGGTGTCCTCTCTTCCCCACGGGCAGAGAGACTCCTTAAGTGCATGTGAAGGATTAAGCTCTCTTGGAAACTGCCAGCTGACAGCACCCAGCAGTCCTGGGAATGTCGCTCTGCAGTTCACGAGACCCAGCCTTCCCCCACGGACTGCTTGGGGGAGGCCTCACTGGGGAGGAGGACAGGAGGACGGGCTGGGGTGTGCCCACACCGTCGCCTGGGAGGATGCAGGAAGAGCAAAGCAAAGCCGGTCCCGCAGGATACCCGAAGACAGACAGCATGCAGCACCTCCTGGGACAAACACGTGCCGTGCAAGAGGGCCGTCCGCTGTCAGCATGCAGTCTCGGCCCACCCCAGGCAGCTGGGCCTCGTTCCTAACACTTTGCAAAAGAGGGCAAGGGCAGACCGTGTGGAAATGGGCTGTGCCGTCATTCCTGGGGCTGAGGAATGTCAGGCTGATAATCGGCCCCCAGGGGTCCCGTGAACCTTGCCATCCACCCTGTGGTATCAGCTCTGGAAAAGATGGTCTCTTTCCAAACGTCAGTCATGAAGGTAACTTCATGAAAACCATACTTTCAAATAGATAGCTTATTTTCTTTAGAATACCTAAGCTTAGTCTTTGGACTAATGCCAGAACCTGAAATCCCTAAGGCATCCGTAGTCCATTTCTTGCCTTATTAGGTAACATAGAAGCAAAAAATAAAATACAGATTTTATCTCTAGTCAATTATTAATGCTGTTATTGAGTTTCTGTTGTTTAAAATAGAAATAAAACATCTTAACTGTAAGAAAAGCATGTTTATTTGATTTAGGCCACTCAGAGATTGCTCAATTGTGTAGTAAATACTTAGTTGCTGGAAAACGCTTTAGGGCTGACTTACCAGGGTGCCTGGTAAACACACATGGGGTGAAATCCGCGTGCCATGGCTGGTTGTTTGTGTCTTTTGACAGTGACTTTCCCAGTGGAAACCACGGCCTCCTTAGATCTGTTGCCCCAAATATTTCTTTGGAAGTAGTTCAGTTCTTTCTCATTGTTAAATATTTATACAACCTGCCTTGTTTAGCTTTGCTGCATACATAGCATGCAGACACCCCGGAATTGTTTGTGTTTTTCTCTCGTGTTTTCTGTTGAATGGTATTTCATGGTCTACACAGATTCCAGCCCCGGCTGCTGGGCTCGTTGTCACTGCGTCATCACAGCAGACAGAGGGACCCGAGCAGTGTCATCTCCCTAGGGGTGGCTTCCCTGCCTGCTGCACTCCGGGAGCTCGCAGCCACCCATGTGCCCTGCACAGGGCTCAGTGGGGGAGCGGGAGTGGGGCACAGCCAGGGAGGGTGGAGGGCCCCTGACTTGGGAAGCGGGTGACCCTGGTGACCATCACAGTCCATGGCCTTCCCCGTGGGTAGTGACCTAACCCCCAAGCCTCAGTTTCCTGTGTCGCCCACGGGACTGCTGTGAGGCTTGCTGGAAGTGACCATCGGTTAGCAGTTAGCTGTAGTGTTTGGAGATCGTAGAAATGCATTCATTTGTAAATAATTACAAGTGACCCTGAACCACTGATGCAGCGCTGGGGGTTTCCAAATTCTCCTTCTTGCCCTGCTTTATTTCTCCCCTTACCCCTTGCACATGTGTCTCAGGAAAAGGCGAACGGGTGGCCCTTCTCAAAGGGTGACGGTCCCTGTGTACCCTGTACTTGGAACCATGGTCACGGGCTCAGCGCAGGAGAGGAGCAGAGGTGCGCTTCCTCGTTCCCTCTCTGTCTCTGCCAGCTTCCCTCCCCAGCCTGCACTTAATCAGGACAGACCAAGCTCCCCGTGCTCTGTGTGCACGCTCTGCTGTATCTGGGACACAGTGGTGAGGACACCGACCCAAACTATTCCTCTGGAATCCGCAGCTCCCCGGGGCAGAAAGATGCATGAGGCGCACTGTGGTGGGTGCCACTGAGGACAGGGCCTAGAGGCAGTGAGAGCCCACAGCACGCTGTCACACGCTCTGGCAGGGGGGCAGGCTTGTGGGCGAGTGATGCTCGGTGAGACCTGGGTGAGAAGGGGGCAGCTCAAGGATCAGTGATGAGACCCCTGGCCCCTGGTGGATGCGAGAGGCTCACCGGTGACAGCAGGGGACACGTGGTAGGACGTCACACTGGCTCGGGGAGCTGTGCGTGGAAGGGTGTTATACAAGCCTGGCCCGGGTGGTACTCGATTTTCTATCTGCTGTAATGGATTACAACTGACTGAGCAGGAATTTATTCTGTCACAGCTCTGGAGACTAGGAGCCCAAACTCTGGGTACGGGCGGGGTTGGTGCCCCTCTCCCAGCCTCTGAGGGCACCCGACAACCCTGGCGTTGCCGTGCACGCAGCCCTCTGATCTCTGCCTGCCATTTTCCGTGGTCCCGGTGTGCGATTCTCCCTCTTCTCGTAAAGACGCGAGTCGTGTTGGATTAGGACCCATCCCGTGCAGTGTGACTTCATCCTGACTTCATCTGATCCACACAGACCCATCTCCAAATCAGGTGGCACGTGCAGGTTCTGGGTGGACATGGATTTGGGGGAAACCATACGGATGGTGAGAGTGGAGATGGAGGAAGTTGTATCGAAGAGCTCTTTAGAGGGGTTGCGCCCCGCGTTCTGGCTCCTTCTCCACCCAAACAGTATTTAGAAAACTGAGGTCTCCTGTCAAGAGGCTGCGGCAGCCGTGAGCTCTTAGAGACAGAGTTCTCCCACTGGGAGGGAGAGAGTGGGAGGCCCAGGCCAACCTCCTGACGTGTGGTGTGGAACCTGGTCACAGACCCACGCCCTCCTCAGATGCTCTGCCCTCACTGCTGGTCCCTTGGACCCACCGGCTGATGGCATGTCCCGCGGTGTACCCTGTGCTCAGCAGCCCTCCCGGGAAGTAGGAATATATGGTGTTGTCACTCCCTTACAACTGTTCGTCAGCCTTCTCTGTGGGTTACTCGCGTGACAGTCCCAGGACTGGTCTCAAGGGCCTGGGGGAGGTGTGACTTTGCCTGCTCCTGTCTTGGTGCTGTGGTGCCGTTCCGGTGTGTGCATTGATGTGGGGAGCCCCACTGGACCGCACCTCTGCTTCCCGCTCCTCCCTCTATTCCTTCCCTCTGGCTCTCAGTCTGCAGTTGGCCTAAACTAGTCCTCATGAGGGGAAGGCCAGCGCGCTCCTGCTCACACCTTTCCGATCTGGTGGCAGGTTACTCTGTGGTGTGCCCACCTTCCCCAGGGCCTTGGCTGGGTCTGCCCTGTCTGGCGCTGCCGGTCTGCAGGCACAAGACTGAGCACCAGTACCAGGCTGCCTTCAAAGTTGGACCGGAAGCTTGGATGTCGAGCCCCAGCCTCTCATCAGTGTCCTCTTCCTTCCTGTCTATGACGCCCATCTGAGGATGTGACACACTTTGTCCAAACTGGAAACTTGCTGGGAAGGGGAAGTAACCTAGAAGCATGCTCGGGTTGAAGACGAGCCTTGCGCAGCAGTGTCCGCAACATTCCTCTGCAGGAAAAGTCACTGGCGTGTCTCACCTCTGCGGCGAGGGCCATGCAGGGACCAGGGCTGCAGAGATCAGCCCTGCTGTGAGCCTGGTGCTCACAGTGTTTACGCAGGGCCCGTGGCTTCTCCCCTCATTCTGCACAAGAGAGAGGAGCCCCAGCCTCTCCAAGCTGGTCTCTGAGGAGCAGGGAGGGTGGTCTTTCTGCAAGGTGCCATCTTCCCCACATCCTAAGAGCAGTGTCTCCATCCTCAGTAAAGGAGAAGGGAGGAGGGTAAAGTTCTCTTCGGACTCCACACACACATTTTCTGTTCCATCAAAAATATGGGTGAATTAGACTTGAGAATGCTAAATTGTGCACTTCTTTAAAATGCTAGGATTCATCTCCTAAAGATCAATTTTCTGCATTTTGTTTTTATAGCACAGCTTTTCCTGAAGCAAGGAATATCCAAGTATTACCTGAAAAGCATGTACCACAACTCTATACACTTCTAAAATTCCCAGCCCTGGGGATGTAGCTCAATGTCAGGGTGCTTGCCTAGCACGCAGGAGGCCCCGGGTTCCCGGCCCTTAGGACAGCCACTCTCCATCTTCATGCACATCAGAGTTCCACTGGATCCTTTAACAACTCTGACTGAGGATCCAGCCCGTCTCTCTGAAGTCGGCTACGCTCGGTAAAGCCCGGCATCTGTTTCTGAAAGCAAGCCTTGTGAACCACTGTGAGGGACCCTTGCAACACGCTAAATAAAATCACAGCACAGTCTGTCCTGTATCTAGGAGAGAGATTTTGGAAAGTGCAAAAAGAAGTTTTACGTTACTGTACCAAAAACAAAATGTTAAGAATGTAACCAGCAACACAGTTGAAAAAATGCAGTCTCTGCATTTTAAACTCACTCTTACAAGAATCTTGATTTCTTAATAAAGTATTTTTTATCTTAACTTTGACACTCAGTGAGTAAATAGAGATTTCTTTTCCTCCTTCTATAAAAGGGAAGTATAACAAAAATAGCCTCGAAGTAGTATTGTTTTTAGGCAGAGATAATTATTTTGAGTATCACTTTGGAACATTTGAAAAGACATTGAATCATTGCTTCCTGCTGGTCTCATTTAGATTTCGGTAATGGCCTCACGTGATGATCATATTTTGTAAAGCTTTGGTTAAAAATAGCTTGATTGCAAAAACTCCAACATGATCAAGCAAATTAAAATAGTTTCCTCTAGCTTCACCGAAGGAGACACATTCCCTCTGAAGTGTCATGACTAAGGCCAAATGGTTAAATAAAAATGCACATATAGCACCGATCTTTCCTGTTTATTTCTTTTCCAGTAGAAGCCGATTGAGGAAAACATCTGCATCCAGTTTTCCCTTTATTTTTGTGGATTCCTTCCTTATCCTCCAAGGCAGAGCCTCCTCTGCCTGTCGTTTGCTTAGGCAGCAAGCCCAGGGAGCGAGGCTTTCGCCTTTCCCGTTCAGGCAGTGACACGGATGACTCCCGGCTGGGCCGCTTGCAGTGTGCTCCAGCCTGGAGCTGAGCCCACCGGGTCCTGAGGACCTGGCCTCCCAAGAGCCGTGCTCTCGGGTCCCGGGGCCAGCTCCCATCCATCCTGCAGCTCTCTCCGTGACGTGCCCAGGAGGGCCACGGTGTTGAGCACCGTACAGAGCTGGCTGCCTTTCTGTCCGGATGACGCCGTGCCGTGCGCAGTCCCCTCACTCGGTAACCCCTGCCGCTGGCTTCCGCCCTGGACTGAGGCCTGGTTAGGCCGTAGGTGGAGTGTGAACCGGGTCCAGCCTCTGCTTGGCCTCAGCGGCTTTCCAGGGCCAGGCATCAAGGCCACACCTGACATGTCCCAGCTGCTCCACGACACTCAGTGCTTTGCTTGTCCTTGCCACAGGTGCCTTGCTGCAGTGCCGCAGTCATAAAAGCCAGACAGGGATTTGTGCACACAGTTTCATAAAGAGACAGGTGAGGGAGAAGGTGGGTAAATCGGGACAGGGTGGAGGAGAAGCCTGGCAGAGACGCGGTTCAGGAGAGGTCTGACTGGCAGGAGGGCGCTTGGGAGAGTTTGTCCCACCTGGAGGCAAGGGCAGTCTTTGGTAACCCGCCCCAAGTAGTCACTGTCACAGGCCTGGAGGATGTGTGACCCCAGGCAGCTTCTGGCTAGGTGGCTTTGAGGATCGGCTGGAGAAGATGCCCAGAGTGAACCATCAGCTCACACACTGGCAGTGTCCTGGGGAGGGATCCATCCGCCCAGACTGGTCCAGAGGGTCTGGGGTCCGGGTGGCACGTCTGCAGAGCCCACTGTGGCCTTCTCAGGAGGAGGGCACGTGGGTGCAGGGGCTACCCCTCGGGCTTGCCCATGAGAACGGCTGGGTTTGCCTGAAACGGCATCATGAAGCAAGTTTCTGGAGCAAGGCTAGAGCCGTGTGCACGCCCCCTCTCCTCAGGGTGGCAGCAGCCTGGCCTCCCACCAAGGCCAAGCCCAGGGCTTGGCCACATCTTCATGTGCAAAGGGGAAACCTCTGGGGGGGCAACTTTATGTCTTGAACTGAACGAATACTTATCCAGCGCTTGTCGCTGTGCTGGGCGGTGAAAGGCAGCAGTGGGTGAGGCAGACGGCGTCACCGAGGTCACCATCCACAGTGGTAGAAAATGGGTAAGTGACCGTACAGTGAACTGAAAGGGAAAAGAGCAGGAGCCTGGAATGGCGACGTGTTGGAGGAAGTTGGGGAACGGGGCCAGAAGGGGCTCACTGAGGGCTAAAGGATACACGGATGACTGTGGATTCGTGGTCTCTGGGGCTGGGGCGGGGGTGGCACTGGTAGCACTGGAGAATCTGGGGAGAGGCCTGCTGTGGACTGTGCTGTGGGCAGCCAGCCAGGGACAGCCCCAGAGGGCCACTTTACGTTTAGCGCGTACACATGGCGCAAGAAGTGCTCTGCCCGAGCCACTCTCCCTCCTGGAGCCACCAAGCCTGGGACACCCTACCAGAGAGCAGCTCTCCACACAGACCTGGGCAGTGGCAGATGGGGACCCTGCAAGAGCAGAAAGGAGGAGACCCCCACACTCACCTTCGGCACATGGAAGCTGCAGTTAGCAAGGGGAGAAGGAGCAGTGCGAGGTCCAGAAAGAGACCCACCCACCCGCGGAGCTCACTATGTGCAAAGGCGGCCCCTGGGGAGAGGAGAGATCCTGCACAATGTTAACAGGCTCTGATTTGTATTTTTAAATATAAAGACTGTACTGGTTACTGGGAAGGGGATATGTTGTTTAGAACCCAAGAAGAGTGAGAACTAGTATTTATGTACTATGTGAGATGACTTCATGAATATTTCTCATTTAATCCCTGTGACAGGCTTCTTTTTAAAGATGTCTTTGGGTCTCTGATTGTTCAGCACATTGTGCAGGGTCTCTCCTCTCCCCAGGGGCCGCCTTTGCACATAGTGAGCTCCGCGGGTGGGTGGGTCTCTTTCTGGACCTCGCACCGCTCCTTCTCCCCTTGCTAACTGCAGCTTCCATGTGCCGAAGGTGAGTGTGGGGGTCTCCTCCTTTCTGCTCTTGCAGGGTCCCCATCTGCCACTGCCCAGGTCTGTGTGGAGAGCTGCTCTCTGGTAGGGTGTCCCAGGCTTGGTCGCTCCAGGAGGGAGTGGCTCGGGCAGCGGGGCGGAAGAGATGTCCTTTGCAGTTCTCCCACATGCCTCCCTTTTGCCCCTCAGGTCTCAGCCCCCAGGAGTCACCTGAATCTTCTCCAGCATCACACGTTCCTCCTTTGTCTTCCTCCTTTCCTGTGATTTCTGGGAGAATTCCTCAGTGGTTTCTTCCAACTCATTAACTGGGTTTTCACCAGTGTCTCTTTACTGCCTCCGTGTGGGTGTTCAGTACTGCGGTCGCAAAGAGGAATCTTTCCGGGTCTTGGCTGCTTTCTTTTTATTTGTGGCAGATCTCGAGTATCACTGACACAGCGTCTCAGCTCTTGGTCTGCCGCCTGCTCTTTCCCCTTGGAGGCAACCGCAGCAGCAGCCTCTCCTCTCCAGGGAGGGCTGGGCGCTGAAGGGACTCCGCCTTGGCCACTCGGCGCCAGCCCCTGGGCCTCCGACTCCCTGTCCTGGTCCTCTGTTCTCAGAAGCTTCTGCTGGGGAACCTGTTCCCAGTCAGGCTGTTCTCTGCACTGCTGATCTCGGCATTTGGGAAGATATTTCCGGTACCCCATGGGGATGTTCCAGCCCCTTCTTTAAAATGCAGTGTTTGCATATAACCTATTCATCTTCCCATGTATTTTAAATCATATCTAAATTACTTATAACATGTAGTATGATATGAATGCTATGTGCTATTGCTGGATCTTAAGTGCCCTCCCAAGATACATTTGTTGAAGGCTTAGTCCCCAGGAAGATGCTATGGGAGGGGGTAAAGTCTTTGAGGGGGCCCAACGGGAGGTCTTTAGGTCATTGGGGCCATAATGGGAGGTCTGTCGGTCACTGAGGCTGTGCCCTTGAAGGGGACGGTGGAATGTCAGTCCTCTTTTTTTCTCCTCCTGGCCACAAGGGAAATGGGTTTCCTCTGTCAGGTGCTCCTGCCATGACGTGCTGCCTAACTATAGGCCCAAAAGTAATGGAACCAACCAACCATGGCTTGAAACTACTGAAACCGTGAGCCAAAATAAGGTTTTCCTTTTATCTTATCTCAGTGTTTGTGATAGTGACAGGAAGCTGACTAACACACTGTATAAATAGCTGTTCCAGCACATTGTTTAGGGAATAATGACAAGAAAATTGAGTGTATGTGTTCAGTCCAGGTGCATTTCTTCCGAGTATTTTTGATTCAGTGGGTGCAATCGCAGAGGTGGAGCTGCAAGTAGCAGCATGGGTCGCTGTCATTGGGTCATGGTGCCACTCGTCCTTCCCTTCACCCTGGCCCCAGCACGCTGGTGTTTGCAGAGACTCTTCACCATCTCTGATCTAATTAAGGTCCCTTCCACAGGGTTTTGGCTGATTGGAGATTTTCCTTCTATTTTTATGGTCTTTAATCATTTTGCTAGCAAACTGCAAAGGAGCAGAGATGCAGCCTGGAATTGTCTTCTGGAACTCAAGCCAGCCTGGCCTCCTGCCTCACATCAGGCTGCCTGTCCACAGCCCAAGAGGGTCACTGCTTCCCATGAAAATGAAAACCCTCGGGCCTGCATTTCGAGCATTCTTGTAGCATGATCCCCGGGAGGAATGCATTTCTTTAAATCACACTCCAGCATACTCTAAACAGGATGAAAAATTTGTACTTTTGTCTACAGATTAAATAGCAGAAGAGGTGCTGGTATGGGGGTCTGTGTGGCGATGATTGTGTAATGAAAAACAGACTGGCGGGCTGCAGCAGGAGGCGCCCCTGTGATTCCATGTCATGTTGGAATGCGAGTGCTGGAGGAATGCTTGGGAGCCCAGCTGCGGACAAGGTAGAGGTGGCACTCGGGATGTCCCCAGTGTTCCCATCTTGGCCTCCTCCTGGCTCCTGAGGCCATCTCCTTGATGCCCCCCGCAGACTGCGCTGCCCCCTTTGCCATCCTGCTGCCTGCCCCTGCCTGGTTAGCAGCTCGTTTGCGCCTTCCCCAGATGGTGGGGTGGGGTGAAGGAGTGACGCCAGGCCAGACTGCTTGGCACAAAGGCTCCTTTGTGTGTCTGTCTGCGGGCCAGTTGGTTGCAGCGGGGTCCCTTTTGCCGGTCCTACGCAGGCATGACTGGAGCCTTTGTGTCTCCAGACCCAAGTCCTACCTCAGTCCCTAGCGCCATCTTCCTTGGCCAAAAAAATAAGAGAACTCAGAGAGGGTGCTTCCCCACAAACCCGTGCCTAGAACAGCCCCAACGCTGGGTCTGGTCCGCCAGAAACACGGTTCTGCCCAGTCACCATGATTGCCACTGGCAGCTGCTCCCACCGAACAGCTGGGACTCATGCCTCAGTGTTGGGTGACCTCTTTCCCTGAGTGTCAGACATGGGCAGCACTGGATACAAATGCCCATCTTAGAAGTTTTTGTTTCTAAAGTCTAACATACTGATATTTTTATATTGAAACTTCCCCAGGCAGTTCTGGGAAGGCAGAAGCTTTGCTTTTCAAAATGCTGGAGTGTTTGCAAAGCACACTGTGCTTTTATTGTCAGCAGCACAGAGGAGTGAGTGCGCGGTTGGAAGCGTGTTTCCGAACATCTGGAGCCACCGGCCTTCCTGCTGGCCGGGAGACAGCAGTGCCTCCCTAAAGCCTTACTCCTCTCTGTCCCTCCAGCCTCCCCTGTCGAGCTCTGCCCTGCAGGACTTTGCCCCACCGCAGAACTTTGCCCCACCGCAGACCTCCTTCTGGTCTGCACTGCTGCTGTGGTCCTCGCGGGGCCTCCGCCCTTCCTGCCCTCCTCTCGGCAGCGCCTCCTGCAGGAAGGGCGGCTGGCGCCCATCTCCCTGGCTCTCAGTGGTGCTGTCTCTGTGCAGACCTCCCTGGGTCTTCTCCAGCCCCATAGCGTGGGGCTTATCCTTGGGCAGGAACAGTGTCTTGTCTCCCCAGACTGAGCTGCTTTCCTTAGTGCTGTGGCTTGCATTTCATAGTTTCTGTTGGATGGAGGCAAATCACAGATCCTTCTCCTGCCAAGACTCTGGATGTTCGTGAACCTCCATGCACCCTCTTTTGACGTTATCGTTTCGAAAAAGAAAATCTATATGGCTTCTACCCAGGAGTGGAACTAGGCCATTCCTCTCTGAGTTCCCTGTGTGCCCAGCCCTCTTTCTGTCCTCCCTGCTGCAGCTGTAGGTGTCCTATGTGAATGTGGGGAGCCTTGCCCAGCACACAGGCTGCATGGGCAGAATTCACATGGCCTGGAACTCCAGCCAGCTTGGGAAGTAGCACTGGTTTCAGCCATTAAATCACGCGTCCCTTCTCACACAAGCTCTTCCAAACTCCAGTGCCTGTGTCCCACATGGGCGTGTAGTTCCGAACTGGCCAAAGGAACACGAGTAGCCTGCCATCCACTGGTGTCCTCTGCCTGGAAACCAGGTAGAATGAACCAGGGAACAGCACACACGCTGATGGTCACCGATATCTCCTGCATCTTGGTTGTTGATGATGTGTCAGGAGATCAGCTTCTAGAAGCTGCTCAGGATTCCTGCTGTGAAAGGAAAGTCCTCTGCTGGGCACAGCATGGGGCAGGGATGTTTTCGGAAAGACACCTTAGTCCTACACCTTCAAGGGTCCTTTAGAAAGCTGAGGAAAGAGAGACACGTGGGACACCAGCAGGAGCAGCGGAGGACTTGGACTCAGACACCGAGCTCCTGGCAGCTCAGCCTCTACAGTGGGAAGCTGTGATCCAGGACGGAGCTGTGGGAAACCCACTGCGTGTGAGGCACACTGGCCCAGGGACATGGGGATGCTTAGACCCCAGCCACTGGGTTCACGGAGTGTGTCACCGAGGAAGAGAGACAAAGCCATCTTTCCAAGAAGTGGTAATGTTTGGTGCCACGATGGGTGGTGTACTAAAGGCCAGGGCTCCCATTCCCTTACTCAGCACTACTCTAGCTGTTACTGCGGAGGGATTCTGCTGGTTAACTGAAGTCCCAAGTCAGGTAGCCCCAGTACGTGTGACCCAGTCAGGCTGTCTACACGGAGAACATTTTATCCAGCTAGTCAAAGAGAAGGAAAAGTTGCAGGCACAAAGGATTTCATAAATCACTACTGGTCGTGAAGATGGCGCTGGCCAGGGGCGAGGGTCTGGCTTGGCTTCCTGGAGTGACTCCGGTCAACAGCCAGCAAAGAAGTGGGACCTCAGCCTAACAGCTGCGTGGAACTGAGCTCTGCTAATAACTTGAGTGAAAGCCCAACCCACCAACACCTTGGTTTGGCCTGGGCGGCCCTCCTCAGACATCTCCGTCCACTGTGCTAACAGAGTTGGTGGCCATTGGCTGCACCCAGCAGAAGCAGGTGTAGGAACCATTCCAGGGAGGCAGCGTCCCCACCCCATAAGGGTCCCCGGGGAGCAGGACAGGGACACGCGCAGCCTGACATGACCGTTAAGTGGTCGGGCACGAACTTAAAATAGCCAAGCAGCGTGAGAGAGGAGATCAGAGTTGCCAGTGTGAAGAAGAAGGGCCTTCTTTTCAGAGCAAGAATGCAGGAGAGAGGGAGAAGGGGAAGGACTTTTGCCATATTTCTTGCTGCGCTTGCTCCTTCCTGTTGGTCTCTAAGTGTCTGCGACAGGTGGCTGTGGCCAATGCAGCGTCCTGGGCGGGGTGGCCTGAGGAGGGCAGGCCGGAGCAGCGCGAGCAGCAGCAGCTGGCCAGGTCCAGCCGAGCCCCTCCAGGCCTGGGAACCAGCTGCTGCATCCACAGCACAGCCTTTCATTCTGCAGAGCTTCAGAGCGTCGCCCGCCCCCAACCACCACGCAGGAGCGGAGCGGAGCCCAAGTGATGGACAGGAGATGAGGTGCTTTGGATCAGCCTCAGCCTCTGTGGGGTGAGATCCAGCTCATTCCGACTCCCCCTTGGCTTCCGCCTTGCAAAGAGTGACCGTGTGTTTATAATCTGTCACCCAAGTTGGCACACGCAGAATGCAAAGAGGCTGTATGAATAATCATGCTGGGACAGTAGGCAGGAGTCGGGGTGGTCCCAGCCGCACGGGAAGGTCTTCCCCCAGGGCAGCTGCTGGTCTTAGAGCTGCACCCAAATGAAGATGCAAACACCCCTCTGGGTCTCCCAGGAAAGAGGGTTGAGTCAGGCCAGAATGATCCAAAGGTCTCTGTGAAATCAAAAGGAAAAACTGAAGAGCAATAACCAAATACCCAGAAAGAATTACCAAACCAAACCAAAGCCAGATTTTCCAAGTCTCGCTCTCTGTTCTGAAGCAGACACACTTTGGCCTGCAGATGGCTGACCTCCTGTCCCTTCCTTTCCCTTCTGCTTCTCTTTGGTGGGTGCATCCTTGCGCTGTGAGAGACAGACTGTGACCTTCTCGCCGCACTTGACCCTGTTTGGATTGGGGACCCTGCGGTCAGACAGCCCTTGCAAACCCTGGCTCCCTGCTCCTTGACTGTGGGGCCGTCTGCAGTGAGTTATTTGGGGTGGCTGGGCTTCAGTTTCCCCTGGAAGAATACAGCCCACCAGGAGCTGTCTGCCCAGAGCACAGGCAGGAAGGACCCGCATTTCCCATAGTGGATTCAAAAACAACAGTGGAACTTGCTAGAAATTCATCTGCTTTTTATGATTGCTGCACCCCAGCCAATTCTTGGCACATCAGTGGTTAAATTTTCTCTCCTCTGTGTCTGACTGCCCCCCAAGTCCTTCCTCCCTTCTGTACCTTGGTCACCCTGTGGCCCACTTCCTAGGCTTGTTTCAGAGATCAAACAAAATAGTACACATACATTCCATGATTCTTGGCCTTAGTAAGGTGCTTGTTGACTAAAATGTTAATTCTCCTTGTCCTAGCTTTTCTGTCCAAAGCCAGAGAGCCTTGTTCTGTCTGGGTTCTTTGGTTGCAAGGGATAGAAGCTAATATTGAACTAGTTTATGCACACACTCAAAGAAGGGCAATTTATTGGTGCTAAAGACCTGAGCAGCAGGAGGGTACTCTTTCATTGTTTTATGTTTTCATTGCTGTTTTGGAGTTAGTTTTATTCTTTTAGGCCTAATTATCCATGAAGCTGAGTTATTGTTGCTGAAGGAGTGTGTTCAGATTCCTGCCCCCACTTGCCTGGCGAAGAGAAGGAAAGGAGGTAAAGGTCACATTTTCCCCCCAGAGGACTGATTGTCCCGGTTGGATCCTGTCCAGACTCGAGATCACTGTGGACGGAGAGTGGGTGAGGCATCAGTTTGGGTCATGGGCCCCATCCTCACCCAGTCACCTTGGCCAGGGAGGTGAGGTCTTATTAGAAGGTGACAGTACCTTTTTTGACTTTAGTAATAAAGGAAAACTGCATGAGAACTGTTTCTCAAAAAACTTTGCTGTCGGGGAGGCAGTAGGTAGATGGAATAACAGGAGTCCTTGTGCCACTCTGCTACCCATCCAGAGTCCCTTCTCCTGTTTTGGGAGGAAATGGTTGGGCTACAGCTTGTAAGTAGATGAATTTATGCCCTTTGCCATTTCCAAACACCTGCCAGAGGTGATGAATCTGGAGGAAAACAGGCTCCCCACTGGTCTGAGAGCTGGTGCCCCCTTCGTCTTTGTGTTGAATCTTAATCCTCAGTATGATCGTATTAAGAGTTGGCACCTTCGGGAGGTGAGTAGGTCCTGAGGGCCTAGTGGGTTTAGGCACGCATTTGCTGCCCTTACTATGTGAAGACACGGCAAGAAAATCCCATCTGGGAAGAATGGGCCCTCACCAGATGCCGCATGCACCATGCCTGGATTTGGGACTTCAGCTCCAGCACTGTGAGCAGTGAGCCCTGCTGTTTACCCATTACCTGGCCCAAGGTAGCCATGCTGCAGCAGCCTGTTGGACCAGGACGCCGCCTGCAGCTGCACCACCGTCTCTCCTTGGCTGTCGCCCCTGGCTCCGAGCTGGCTCAGCAGTGGGCCTCGGACTCCCTCCCGGGTTCCTGTGCTGGGTGTGGGGAGTGTACAGCTGGTGTGACGGCTGGGGTCAGCCTTTGGAGAAGGACACAGTGTCACTGGAACAGCGACCAGAGCGTCTTCCAGCCTGCGGGTCCCCATTGCAACAGGCCACACATTTTTGGAAGGACATCAAATATTGTCCATCCTGGGGCCATTGTTGTATTTTTGTTGTTGAACATTTTTTCTTATTTTCTTCCCTGGCTATCCTGCTTTTCCTTCTTTTTAAATCAAGATAAAATGTTTCCAGTTTTCTTAAGGATTCTTTTGATGAAATAATTCCAGTCGGTATTTGTATTTCTCTTATAACCTGGGGAGCATTTTTATGTGCACAAAGTCGTCTTTTATGATCTTATCCAAGACAAACTTCTGATTCTTCTGTTTTAAAAAGTTACTCCTAACCAAAATAGTATTTAAGAATCAGCTTACTGAAAATAATTAGGAAGGGGGCTCCACCCATGGAAAAAAAATGTTCTGTTACAGAATTTTTGTGATTGTTTTCCTAAAGCAGGAGTCAGAAAAAGCTTTTTAGTAGAGGGCCAGGTAGCATGTATTTTAGGCTTGGGAGCCACAGTCTGTCATAATTATTCAGCTTTGCCACTGTCATAGAGAGGTAATCATAGGGAATAAATAAATGAGTAGACTTGGCTGTTTTCCAATAAAACTTTATGTGCAGTAACAGATGGTGGGGCAGGTCTAAGTCCCAGGCTATGGCTTGCTGACCCCTTTCCTCACACGTTGTATGCTTTCAACTGTCTTGGAAAAATTGTAGGTAAAAACTTGGCTGTGATTTGGGTCGTAATTTTTATTCACACTTTGTGATGTAGGAGCACTGGATGTCAGTAAGATGCTGACAGTAGGGCTGACTGGGTACCATAGAGGTAGACTCAGATGTTGATATTAACGGCCTTAAAACACTCAGCTATCAGTGCAGCAATTCGGTTGTGGGGACCCCGGGAGATGGGCTCCCTGCGGCATTATTTACAGTGTGGAAGATGTGGAAACAACTTAGATGTCCAAGAGCAAATCACCCATTTAAAATACTGTTATAAAGCCATTAAAGTGAGGTTTGTGATAAAAGCTTCGTGAGTTTAGACGAAGGCATGAGAATGGAAAATGTGGCCTCTGTAAACTAGACTGAGGAGCACACGTGTGCTGGGGCAGCTCTAAACGTCAGCAGTGTGTTCTCTGGGCTGGACTAGCTGGGATTTAGTTCATGTGTGGGGGTGGGGAGGGTGGTCCTCTGTAAAGATCACATTAGTTCGAGAACAGCAAAGCATTTCAAGGAGAAAAATTAATAGACGGAGTTCTGCCCTCTGCCAAGGCAGCGCTGTGTGTCGGAGGCCAGAAGCCCTCCCTGTGGAGAAGCGGGAGGGCCCGGGCTCTCCGGCCCTCCAGAGCCAGGTGTCTGGCCCACTTCATAGCTGAGGAAACTGAGCGAGCAGCTCGCACTCATGGCTGGCGTGTGGAGGGGCCCTGGGTCAGTCCTTGCAGCCCTGTCACTGTGAAATAGCGTGCTTATTAATTTTCTGACTCACTGTTGCTCTCCTTCCCCCCAGATCCACGGCATTACTTGCTTCTGGCCGGTTGGGGGCTCCCGGGGCCCTGTGACAGGCAGTGGTCCTGTGACTTGAGCCCTCTAGTCTAGTAACTGAACTCGGAGCCACCAAGCACCTTCTCTCTTCCCTCCACAAAGACAGTGGTGGTGGGATGTGGAGGATTCAGGCCCAAGACCTTCTCGGGATCCACTGCACGGGGAAGCGGGAGGACGAGGGACAGGACTGCTGACTGGGAAGCTGTGCCCGGGAGCAGCTCTGGACGGCTGCGGGTTCACAGTGCAGATATGGAGAAGCTGTGGGCTGCGTGGGGAGGCAAGTGGAATCTGGCAAGTAGAATGAGGGTCTCCCACATGAACGCTGAGAGGGTGTCAGGAGGGCAGGGAACAGGCGGCGTGGACCAGGCATGAAGAGCACACAGGAAGAGGTGACCAGCACAAGCAGGGTGGGGCAGGATACAGGGAGGACCGGCCCGAAGATGGGGTTGCTGAAGAGCAAGCCCCCTCAACTCCCAGGGTGAGGTTGAGGCTCTGAGGGCCTGGGACGATTCTTCATGGGCCTGGGTCGAGTACCTGATGCCTCTGGGGACCTGTTGGGAACCAGCCCAGGCATCCAGCCCCCTCCTTCTGAGCAGCCCCAGTGGGCAGAGGACAAGGTAGGGAGCTACGGGGAGCCCGCGGACCGGGCTGGTCCACGTCCCATTGTGCTGGGGTTCTGCAGTCTTCCCTGCTCACACTCCGTCTAAAGCACACTTCACATATGACCTTCAAGAACACACCCACTAGACGGAGTCAGCGCTGTCATCCCAGGAGCCAGGAAAGGGGCTCCCTGCGCTGGAGGAAACTGGAGACGCATGGAAAATAAACGTTGAGGTGGTTGTCTCTCGGGGTCATGACAGCGATCGTGGAGATGTGTTTTTTCATTTCCTCGAATTCCACTGCTCATGTGTTGCGCAGCTGTGATTTGTTTTCAGAGCACACTCTGGAATTTGCGAGGCCCCCATGCTGGCTGCTTCACAGCCGGAACTGTTTGCCCTCTGGGGGATGCTAGAACAAGTGACAGTATGTGCCACAAAAGACTGCGTCTGTGAAGGAGACAGACAGGTGTCAAACCTGGGCACAGAGGCTCAGTCAGCACCAAGGAGCTGTGGCGACTCGCCTCCTTGGCCACCCAGAGCCAGGTGCACACCCCCGAGGAGAGCAAGGGCCCTCCCAGCCCTGGTCCTCGTGCACAGGAAGGCTGCGCGCCCGCCCGAGTGCTGAGGACCCAAGCCGACGGTGTGCAGGAAAGCCCGGGCAGGGAGGCAACTCCACCAGGGCTCCGCTGATTCCTGTCTGTTGCGAAGGGCGGTGGGCTTCCTCCCGCACCTGCTCTGTGCACTGTTGCTGCAGTGTTCCTCTCCCCTGGAAATGTGTTCTGTTCTTGGTTCTGTTATCTCTCGCCCACTAGAGCAGGGCGGCTGTGCCCTGTTTAATTCCTTGTGCTCGGCTCAGCGCCTTGCCTGTCGGGTGCCAGTAAACATCTGTGCAGGCTGACGCGACACCCGGACAGGGGAGCAGTGAGCGCTCCGGGCTGGTTGGGTGGAGAGAGGGGGACGACTGGGAGGTGAGCGGTGGGCTGCAGGACGAGGGCTGGCTGGGACTCCAGGGTACAGCAGGAGAAATTGCAGAGAGGCTGTGACACAATCGTGTGCTTACACTGGGCCATGGACTGCACATGTGCTGCGTGCAGATCACTTCCCTGCATGTGGTGTTGCCGTGATTGGCAAGCGAGAGCTCACAGCTGAGTGGTGGGAAGAAACCCTCCACCAGCGTGGCTGGTGCCTGGGGTCACACGGTCATGTGACACTACAGAGCCGTGGTCCTTTCCGCATTTTGGTAAAGACTGCATAGTGCAGCAGCCGTGTAGAGGATGGACCTGGGGGACAAGGCCAAGGAAGGCTGTGGCAGCTGCGAAGGTGGAGCTGAGGGGCAGTGCGGAGGCCACAGTGTGCAGGAGGTGAGTGGGCAGGACACTGAGGGTTGAGTAGGTGCGCGCGAGTCGTCTTGCTGGAGAAGCATTTGTGGGGCACTTCCGGGAGCCATTCGAAGATTCAGTCCCTTTGTGTTACAGTATTAAGCTATCTAGTGTTCCCAGCGACCACCTGAAGGAAGTGTTGTTAGGACCTTCACACTGACGTGGCTGAAGCACAGAGAAGCTGGTAACTTGCCGAGGGCCGCACTCCATGAGGGAGGGAGACGCAGAGAGGTGGTCAGTGCTGGAGCCCACGCTTCCAGCCTACGCAGCTGGGTGACGGTGGTGCTGACAATCAAGGCAGGACAGTGGACAGGGAGACACACTGGTTTGGATCTGTGCGCTCAGAGCAACTGTGGGGTGTGGAGACAGGAGGGTCTGGCTGTGTTGGTGCTCACTGAGCTGGTGGGAAAGAGGCCGTCAGGGCCTCAGGGCTGGGTGCAGGGGCCACTGTATGGGGGCCCTGAGAGGGCAGCGACTGGATGAGACTAGGGACAAGGGGGATGCGGGACCCCGGAACAGGGTGGCAGCAGGGCTGAGGAGACGGTGCAGAAATCTCTGCTGAGGCCTTGGGGCAGGAGGATAGGGAGGTGGTCAGACATGGTGGGCAGGGGGTGCTGGCCTGCATTAGGCAACTTCCCGTGGCTGTGACGGACAGGGATAATGACCCCATACCCGGAACAGGCTTTCTGTGTGGCTGTGCAGGCTTCAGACCAAGGTTGGTGGAGTCCTGTGTGGGGCTTCAGTGAGGGCGCCAGATGGTGAGGGCGGGGACTGTACACACCTGCTCACCCCGTGAGCCCATCCTGGGAGAAGACAGTGAAGGAAGACATTGAGCCAGGGATCCCACAGTTCCTGCTGGTGAACTCCGGTGACCTCAGGACCTCTCAGGGGCCTACCTATCAGATTCCCTCCCCAGTAGTGCACCCTGCACAGCAAGGCTTCGACACCTGGGCATGTGGAGGGCACACTTCCAAGCCTGAGCACCGTCTAAGCAGGGTTCTTTGTCAGCTTGGACTCTAGAAGGGCAGAGAGGGAAGCCACTGGCTGAGCCTTGGTAAAGCTGGGGTCAAAGGAATGGGTCTTTGCCGGAAACGAGCAACTTGTCATCAACACACAGGACATGTAGAGCCTGAGAGTCACCGAGGTGCCCAGGAAGAGTGGTTGAGAAGAGGGCCAAGGACGGAGCTGTGGAGAGTCAACAGAAAGCGAGGTGGAGGGATGAGGTAGAGACCAGAACAGGATTTATTCAGCGTAGCCACACGGAGAGCCCCCGGCCTGGGCAGGAACAGATGCGTGAAGGCTGCCTGCAGCCATGGCCGGAGCGGAAGAGCCCCACGCTGGTGGAAGGGAGTCAGGGACTGCAGCTTTCCCCTGAGCTGGGCGTCAGTGCTGAGGACGTCAGCAGTGGGGGCAGAGGTTTGAGATCACTGAGTGGAAAGAGTGCTCTAAGGGTCAGCTCCCCTCCCAGACAGGCGAGCAGGTGGCACAGGCCGGGGCTGCGGGACGGGGACTGTGCTCGGCAGGGAGGGAGCACCAGACTCGAATGTTGGTGGTGGTGCCCCCACTGACGCCGCAGGGGTGTTGGAAGGAGCGGTGTGGATCTACGGAGAGGGAGGCGTAGCTGTAACGTCCCCGACATCCAGAGGTGACCGCCGAAACCCGAAACTGCGTGGCCAACAGATGTGCAGAAAGCCAAAAGAAGATGGCTGTGGGTGGTGGCCCCGGCGGCGGGAAGGGCAGTCGAGAAAGACCAAAAGTGCTGTGTAGGAAGCCAGGGCCAGGGAAGATTGTCCAAAAGGACTCAGTGGGCAATGGTGTCAAGTTCAGCAAAGCAGTCAGATAAAGGAAAAACACATTTCAGATTTAGCACTGAGGAGGTGGGTGGTGACCTTGGCGGACGCTGCCGGGGGCAGAGCGGCTCCCAGTGGTGGGATGTGACACAGCGGAGAGGGCAGTGTGACTGCTCTGGAGAAAGCCGGGCGTTCTGCGTTGTGCGGGTCTCACTCTGTGCGTTTTCCGGCCAAAGAATGTTGGGAATTCCGAGAGGCAAACAACTCCTCCCGCTGCTTGTCCTTGCAGCCCCCCCCCGCCCTGCCTCCCTGACGCTGTGTCTTTCTCTCTCTCAGGGCGCATCCTGGACCTGAAGACCGGGACGGTCAAGAAGGAGGGGCAGCAGTCATCCATGAGGATGTGCATGGGCTCACGGCGCTCCTTCATCTGCAGGATGAGGTCTGTCCGGGCCTGAGGACTGTGGTGGGGTTTGCGCCTTCCCATCCGCCCTGCGAGCCCGGTCACGCGGCAGTGACCTGGTCTTCTTGACCTCAGCTCGTGATGACACAGACTCCTTCGTCTGTCGTGGAAGGCTCCCGCCTTCCTCCCATCCCTCTGCATCTGGGTTCCCACCGCTTTCTGCCCGTCCCAGGTTTGCGCTCCTGCCCACCATGTTTCTTGACTTCCCGCCCTCCCGCGAGTCCCGCATCTCTCACCGCGTTTGTACTGAAACACCGAATCCACACTTACTCCTGTGTTTCCTCTGACGACTCATACATTTAAAGTGCCCTCTGTTCCATTATTGATTGATATTTTAAGTGTAAATATCTTCGCTTCATAAATCAGTGATAATGCCCTGAGGACAGAAGCTCTGATTGACTCTCTGTGAGCCTCCCTGAGGTCTAGCAGAGCGCACTGCACACAGCATCCCCCGACCCACCACAGATCCGATCCAGGAGCTGTCACCAGTACCACAATCTGCAGACGCCCAAGACCCAGGTGGTGTTTGCCTGTCACCTACAGCCTCCTCCTGTATACTTGAAAGCATCTCTTGGCTACTTCTCATACCCAGTACAAAGGAAGTACTATATAAGTAGCTGTTGTGCTTTGTCATTTAGGCAATGATGACAGGGGAAAGTCTGCATGCGTTCGGTACGGGTGCAACTTTCTCCAAATGCTTATGCTCTGCGCTTAGTGGAATCCACAGACGCCGACCCTGGGTGCAGGGGCCCTCTGTATTTGTCATATGCATCCTTGCTAAAGAAATGCAGGAGAGTCTGAGCTCTGAAGTCATCGGGGGTCTGGTGATGTCCGCAAAGAAGAGAGAACTAGGGTCTCGAGTCCTCCGATCCAGTTCAGGTGCCCCGACAGGTTGGGCCTAACCCCCCGAGAGGGGTGCAGATAGCGGGGCAGGATGATTGAGTCTGTCTGCTCTGTGGGGCCGACAAACAGTACCAGCAATGCTGCTCATTCACTCACTCACTCACTCACTCCTTCCACCGAGGGCCACTGTGCTGGGGACTTGTCTAGGAGCCCGCGAGTATGTTAAGCAAAGCAAACGGGACTGTGGCCTTCCCTGAACTTATTTTTGAGAGAGTCATGTGGTAGGCAAGGGAGCCAGGTAGTACACGGAATGTCAGACAGTGGTGAGCACTGTGGAGAAAGAGCAAACTGAAGAGGGAGTCAGAAGTGGCAGGTGTTGGCTGTGTACATGTTCTGTTGAGTGATTAGGGGACGTGTGAGTAGAGACCTGACAGACGTGAATGAGTGTGACGTGGGGCTATCTGGGCGAAGAGAACGTCAGCATCAGGAAGGGCAACAGCAGGCCCAAAGGTCCTGGGGTGAAACGTCCTTGGTGCGTTCAAGGAACAGTGAGGAGATTCCTGTCCCAGAGGCAGGTGCTGCGTGAGAGTACAGGGCAGAGAAAGCCCAGAGGCTGTAGGTGTGGGGTCATGGCGACCTAGAAGGTCACTGGGCTTTGATCCTAAGAGTTACGTGTTCCAAGCGACATTTTAAAATTTGCCCTGACTGTGTGGCGCAGGGAGGAGGCGAGGGGGTTGAGTAATGCAGCAGCGTAAAGAGCTCAGACGTGGAATGTTTCAGAGATGGCGCCAGGCTGCAGGACAAAGTCTGAAGTGTTTGCTTTCTCAATTGGAAAAACGGAGTTGCCCTTACTGAGTGGGGAACGATGATGGGGGTGGAGAGGAGCTGCAGCCTTCTCAGATTGACGTGTGTGTCAGACAGCGAAAGGAAGACGAGCTGACTGTGGGATGTGTAATTCTGGAGCCCCAGAGCGGCTGAGATGCAGACTTGGGGACTGAGGGTGGACCCAAAGGTGTGACCCTGGGATGAGCACGAGGTCAGCCGGGAAGCAAGTGTAGACTGGACACCGAGGACTGAGCCCACAGAGGCGCCTGCAGGGTGGCGAGTGGGGAGGGGCCAGGGAGGGCAGGGCAGGGCCAGGAGGGAGGAGCCGTCGGCTGCCAAATGCTGCTGCTGAGTGTAGGGACTGAGGATCCACCGCTGGACCGCAGAGGGAGAAGCAACAGGGGCTGGAGCTGTCGGCAGACCTGCTCGCTGCCTCCGGAACAGGTGGACTGGAGTGGACCCCGCCCTCCCCCTGGGCACTGCGAGACTCTGCATGGCTCTCACCTAGCCCAGCATCGCCTGCTCTCCTCCACCCTGCTGAGCTGTCCAGCTTTGGGATGCTCGGTGCCTGGGTCTTGCACGGTGGAGACACTCCCTGGAGTCAGGCCACCCTGTCACTTGCTGCTGGAACCATGACTGCCACTTGATTGTCGGTTTGGTACTGGGAAGCACAGTAGGTGCTTTAGGAGCATGTATTTCCCCCATTTCACAGTGATCTAAACAAAACCTGTTCCCTATGGGCTGGCTAAGCCACCTCAGTTCCTCAGTCACCTGCCCCCTAGTGGGGCCTGGGCGCCTGCAGAGGACTCTAGCTCCCTGTCACAAGAAGTAGCCGTCTGGGATCCAAGGAGCCACCCCTTTCTCTGCTCTGCTGCCCGCCAGGGAGCTCGGATGCAGCCCCTTCACCACCTGCCCCGGGTCACGAGGCGACACATCAGCATCTCTGTTGAACCGAGGACAAGCCCTGCAGGCAGCCTGCTTCCCATTCACCTGTAGAGGCCAGCTGGGCTCAGGCTCACCCAGGGACTAGATGCCATCGGTGAACGTATCCATCACAGCAGGGTCTGCCCACAGTGCTCTGGGGACGAGTGAGTGGCCATCCTGGCTTGGGGGCCTTCGGTAGGGCCCGAGTGATGGAAATTCCTCATCGCACCATCCAGGAAGCTCCCCACTCAGTTGCTTGGCAGTGAGCGTCCTTGTGTACCGTCTCTAGTACCAGATCCATACAGGCCCCCACTGCCCTGTGATGCTTCTTCTAGGGAGTGTGCTCCAAGCTACTCTCCAAAGTGCCGGCCACCCTCCCTGGACGGACCTGGGAGGCAGGCAGTGCTGCTGACAGCTAAAAGCACAGCCTTCTCCTCCAAATAAAACCACTTAATTTTAGCCAGACATGGGCACCACCTGCCAGGAAAGGGCAGCGATGGCACGATCTCATCCTACGGTGGAAACCTCGCCAGTGCTGGCAGCTGACTGAGGTCTCATAGAATAATTAGACTCTGATCTTTGCTGGTTGAAAGGCTAAAACATCCAGGCATTTGGTTGCCGTATAGTTGGAAATGGGAATGCACAGAACAGGCAGGCAACACCACACACCGCTGAAGCCTGGCTGCAGCTTGGCCTCACGTGTTGGCCCGCGATGCTGAGGGGTCGGTCGAGAAGGGAGGCGGGAAGTCCCTGCAGAGCGGGCAGGGTGAGGCTGCCAGAGAGGGACCCTCAGGAAGACCCGGCTCAGTACCTGTTTGTCTCTCGTCCCCACACTCCTCTTGGCCATCCCAGCGGTTGTTATTCCTTGAGCCAGGACTCTGCAGAAGGAACACACTCCTGCATGGCTGTCGTGCCCCGGAAGGCGCTACTCTGCATCAGCTGGCAGCATCTGTTTCGAGCTGGTGTCTTTGCTCGGGCCTGAGGAGACTGCTGCTGTCACCACCCTGTTCCCTTTTTTCCCGAAGGTCACCCACTTCTGCTGAAATAGTCTGCAGGGCTGAGCATGCTTGGGCTTCTCCTAGTCCATCTGTAGGTCCCCCGCTCTGGGCTGGGTCCTGAAACACCTCCGTGTGCATTACAAGCGGGTACACGCCAGAGCCCAAAGTGTGGAAGCCTGTGTCTGCACTCAAGAAAGAGACTGCTGTGATAGACATGTGAACACACAGGAGTGCAGTGTGTTTTATGAGCGTGCCTGGGTCTTCACTCATTCTAATGCACGTGTCGATTCCTAGGTGTGGAAACGCTCCTCTGGACCACCTGCCTCTGAACAGAATAACCACCATGAGGAAAAGGTTCAGGTCAGCGTCCCTCTCTGATACATGTTTGGGGACTGTGCAGTCCGTGGCTCAAACTCCCTGAGTGAAAGAGGAGGCTCCATGTAGACAAGGACCAGGGGGGCTGTACCTCAGGGTGGCAGCAGCTGTGGTGAAATGGGGCGGTGGGTGGAATTCATTTGAGACTTTCAGACCATGCGGGAGAGGGAGAAACAGGATGATAGGAAGTCAGGCTCCAAAATCACAAAAGCAAACAAGGGAACCCAGTAGCTTCAATACCACAGGAGTCATCGCCGTCCTTGGCTCATACCACATCCTTTCCACAGGAACGGCCTTGGGCCCGTGAAAGAAGGCGAAGCCCAGTATGCTGTGGTCCACTGCACGGGATACATCAAGGCCTGGCCGCCAGCAGGTAAGCAGGGCTGCAGATGTGCATGCGTGATCATGGTGTCTTGTCAAGAGGCAGGAAAATATCATCATTTCCCTTGTGGTTAGAGCACAGTGATCTTTGTCGTTGGAAAAAGATCAGCAAAAGTTTCCAAAAAGAGAGAATTCTGTGGAGGCAGGAGAGCCTTAACCCATTTCAAGGTTCACCCGGAGCCCCCTGCAGAGTAGGATGACGATTAAAACCCCACGAGATCCCTCTTATTACAATGATTAGAACGACAGACGAGTCATAGCAGGTGTTGCTGAGGACATGGCACAGTTGGAACTCTCCTGCGCTGCTGGCGGGAGTGTGAAATAGTGCAACCACTTGGAAAAGTCTGCCGTTGCTCAAAATGTCGAATGTGGAGTTACCATGCTGCTCAGCAACTTCACTCGTGGGTACCAGCTCACTAAAAGAATTGAAAACCTGTGTTACAAGGAAATTTGTATACATATGTTTGTAGCAGCTTTATTCCTAATGGTCAAAAAGTGGAAACAACTAGAACGTGCACCAGAGAATACAAGGAGAAATAAAATGTGATTTGCTCGTACGGCGAAGGTTATTCGGCCAGATAGAAAATGAAGTACTGACACACAGTGTGATGCTGACGGCCTTGAAGACATCGTGCGAAATGAAAGAGCCAGACGCAGAAGGCCAGTATTACGCGATCTCGCGATCTCGTTTCTGTGGAATGCTCAGAACAGGCAGATCCACCCAGACGGAAGGTGGGTTTGTGGTCTTCAGGCACTGCAGGGAGGGAAGACGGAAATGACTGGTAATGCGTGCTCCGGGTTTGGGGGAGGCGCAAAAGTGTTCCGAAACTATGCAGTGGTGATGGTCCTACAACTTTGTAGGTATACTAAATTGTACGCTATTGTGTACCTTTGAAATGGCGAATTTTGTGGCATGTGAATGATATCTCAAAAAGCCTTTTTTTAACGCTGAGGATTGAATCTGGGGACTTGCACGTACTAAGTACCTGTTTCCCCTTGAGCTCCGCCCCCAGCCCCATGAACAGAAAGATACGCACAGTGTCAAACCATCTGTGTGCACTTCACAGCCCAGAATGTGGTGTGCGTCAGCGGGTGAGCTATGTCCACATGAGATCAGTGTGCATTCTGCTCCTGTTGGGGGAGTATTCTGGATGTGACAGATGCAGCACGCTGGTTAATAGTGCTGTTGAGGGTGACTAGATCCATATGCTTGTTTGATGTATCAGTCACTCAGAGAGGGGTACGGGAGCCTTCAATTATACTAGTGTATTTGCCTATTTATCCTCCTAGTTCTATTGGTTTCGGCCTCACATATTGTGGTATTCTGTGGTGTGTGTGTACATTAGGGATTGTCACGTCTTCTTGGAGAATTTACCCCTTTATATAATGTCTCTGTTCACGATACCTTTTCTGGCTCTGAATTCTGCTTTGCCTGAAATTAATATAACTTCTGCTGCTTTCTTTTGGCCGGTATTGACTTGTGTCTTCATATTTAAAGTGGGTTTTTCATAAACAGCGTGATAATTGGATCTACTGTTTGCATCCACTCTGTTAGTGTCTTATTTGGTATATTTCAGCCATTCACTTTTTAGCAGAATTGTTTATATAGTTTTGTTAATAGCTTCCATGTTTTCTACTTTTGCTCATGTTCTGTTTCTTTCCTTCTCTTTTTCTGCCTTTCCCTGTTCATTAAATATTTTATATGATTTTGTTTTCTTTTCTATCTTAGCACATCAATTATATTTCTTTTTTGTCCTTCATCTGATTTCACCATTTGTTATCATTGTTACATTTATTTTCTCTCTCTCTTTCTTGCTTTGTGTGTATCTATCTATATATTTATCTCTGTCTGTATCTATATATAAAGATAAGTAGATTCTGGATCAGTAGATAGAAATGATTTTTGATGAATCCTTTTAAGGCTGTATAGACATCATGACATTTCACATCCAAATAAGGAAAAAGAATCCTCAATGACATTTCACATCTAAATAATTAACATTAATTCAGTAATAATTGTTGAATTAGAAATAATTAAATTAGAAACAATTCAGTAATTCAGAACAATATAGAACCTTCATTTAAATTTCCCCAGTTGTCAAAAAATGTAAATAGAACATGGTATCCAATCAAGGATCTCCTGCATGTTGCATGTGATTGTGTCTCTTTCCATCTAGAACAGTCTGTACACTGTTCTTTTGTTTTCCAAAAATAAATACATCAATAAAAATAAAAGTTAATGGAATAGTCAGTGTCGTGGAAAATCATATTTCTTTGAAAGTATTTTGCAATTCTTGTCCAAAGTTTCCAATATACATGCACGACTCATGTAAATCCATGTTCCGGTAACTCTAGTTTGTGCTCCATGGAGCACAGCACCTCATAACAGAGCATTTCTTCCTCCTCTGCCCATCCCGTGCACCACCACATTTGTTCATTTCACTTAGCCACATGCTGTCAGTGCCCAGCATTACTGTTATTGTCCTGAACAGACAGGTACTAAACGATTAAGAATAACAGATGTGCGAGATTTTATTTCCCTTCGTTTGTTCCTTCTCTGATGCCTTTCTGCCTTTCTTTATGTAGAGCTGAGTTTCTGACCTGCACCACTTCATTCCTTCGTCCTGAGGAACTTAGTTCACTGTCTCTTGCAGGACAGCTCTGCTGGTTGTGGGGTTGCTGTTTCTGTTTTTGTGGGGTCTGTATTTAGTCTTTGCATTTGAAAGATAATTTCACTGGATACAGAATTGGATGTTGACAGTTGCCTTTTTTTCAGAATTGTAAATACATCACTGCATCCTCCTTTGCCTGTTTCGGAGGAGCAGTCCGCCTGCTTCTCACCCGCATCCCTCTGGCGGAGCTGAAGACGTTTTTTCTGGCTGCTTCAGAATTTTCTGTTTGTGTTTGGTTTTCTGCAGTTTGGATATGTCTAAGTGTAGAGTTTTTAATGCTGCTTGTGTTCTCTAAGCTCTTAGCTCTGTGCTTTGATGTCTGCCATTGATTTTGAAAATGGTCAGACGTTATTTCTCCAAATAGCTCTTCTTCTCCGTTCTAGCCAACTTCTCTGAATGCTCCACTTACACATACATTATACCTTTAGAAAGTTATACTAGGGTTTTGGGTACTCTTTCCTGGATTGTTTCCCCTTTTACCTTTTAGAGTGAGGACGTCCAGAGTGACACACCTTCAAGCTTGTGGCTTTCTTCCTTCACCAGTTCACTCTTCACTCTTCATTCACTCTCTATTCTTCGTTTCTGCTATAGTGTTTTTGATTTCTAGCATTTCCTTTTGACAGTGATGGCGTGGGTCTCCAATAGGAAGGGAAATTACCCAAGTCGCCTCCCTGGCTGGCACGGAGGCCTGTCATCCACACGGCTCCTGTGCTGAGGGGCTTGACATGGCCTTGTTGTCCCCTAGGGGAACTGCATCTCTGACCATGTGCCAGGCCTTTTCTCCGTAGCACGACTGATCCAGAAACAAAATAATTTCTAGATGCTGTTAAAAATTTTAAAAGAACAAGTTTTCTTCATGCACAAATATGGTAAGCAGTTGCTCAATGCACATCATAATGACCACAATATGAATACTTACTGAATGCTTTCTGTGTATCAAACATGATTTTAAATGTTTTATCTACATTAGCTCATTTAATCATCATAACAGTCCTATGGGGTAGGTAATGTGAACCCCCAGTCTAAAAAATCTGAAATCCAAATGCTCCAAAGTTCAAAACTTTTTATGTATACATAGAAATACATATACATACACATACCCTCACATATATTCATATATATATTAGTTTGATAAATATAAATACACATTTAAATATTTTTAACTTAAACTGTTTTATGTTGCTAAAGCACAATGCCATAGACCAAGTAATTTATAAAGAGAAGAAATTTATTTCTCAGAGTTCTGGAGCCTGGAGAGTCCTGGGCCACCTCTGAGGAGGGCCTGACTGTGTCACAACCCGGCGGAGGCAGAGCGTGGCGAGGGGCAGGCGCTTGGGTGCCCTCCAGCGCAGCCCAAGCCTGCAGTGACCAGGTGGGACTCAGCAACGCCTGGGCTCCTGGGAGGTGTGCAGGTGCTCCAGCTGGATGTTCAGGCACCTGTCAGGTTTCGAAGTACTCAAGAGACCAGATTTGTCTTAGGAGGTTCTTTGGTGAAAGGATGATAACAGCAAAGGAGTGCGGACCCTGGAGGGAGGTTTCCAGTGATGGCTTGGTGCTCCAAGCACGTAGGACGGCCCAACATGTGGAGTCAGCAGGGCTCTGAGGACTGCAGGGCACAGGGCTTCTCCAGATGGCTGGGGAGACCAGCGTGAGCATAGGTGACCACCGGGGCGTGTGGCTGGGCAGTCAGCCCGACTTCCGGCAGGAAGCTCATCCTCATGTTGGGTCTTAGTGCTGCCCAATTCTGCCTCTCAGGACACGTATCGAGGTGACCACCTCGGTCTTATTGTAGCTTCCTTCATTTGAGCTAACTATTGTCATTATACCAGACATGTTCCTCCTGCTGTTTTGGCCTTAGAGTGATCTCTTTCTTACACTTTATTTGAGCTCCAGGCCTGTGACCTCGTACAAGAAACAATCATGGTCACATTCACTCCCAGTGTCCTCGTGGACGAGGGGAGAGAGGAGGCTGAGGCCCAAGGCGCTGGCAGGAAGTTCTCCTGGGTTGCTTGTGGCTGAGTGACAGCCGGCGTTGGCGTGTGCAGGGGCGGTGGAATTGGTCATGCATTAAATCTTCAGTGATGGCTTCCAAACTTTGCCACATGAGAAGTGTCTGAAGGAGCTGGGAGTGTTTCACTTGAAGAAAGTGAGATATGATTTCTGTCCTCAGGTATTGAGGGGGTGTCATGTGCAACAGAAAAAAATCTCGGGATAGTTCCAGAAGGCACAATTTGAACCAACCAGAGAAAGCTGCTAGAAGTAGATTTTAACTCAGTAGAAGAAAATGAGCAAAGGGTATGATTAGGGGTTAAAAATGTGGGGCTAGATACACTAAAGCCTAAAGCCTATGGAAGAACATCCAGTCTCACCGCTGAACAGAAATGCAGATTAAAACAGTTTGATACCATCTCCTCTTACCTAAAATGGCCACACACACAAAAAAATAGAAAAGACAGAATACACAATGTTGCTAAGGTTCAGAAAAATGGACACTTTTGTGCTCTGCTAGTTAAAGTCTAAATTAGTACACATCTGTAGAATAATTTGGCAGTGTGTGTATTAAGTGTCCTCAAATATACATTCCTTAAGACACAAATATTGCACTTCTAGGAATGTATTCTAAAGAATTAACCAAAGATGTGTGTGTGTGTGTGTATTTGTGTATAGGCATTATTTATAATTGTGAAATCCTCAGGTTAATCTAAATTTCAATGACAGAGAACTGGTTTACAATAATGTGGAATATCTATATGATAGACTACCAGACAACCATTAAGCAGGTATACCAAAGGACATATAAAAACAAAGTAAAGTATAAAGGAGTTGTTTTTGTTTTTGTTTTTGTTTTTGTCTTTTTGCGATATTGAATACTAAACACAGGGTCTTACACATGCTAGGCAAGCACTCTACCAGTGAGCTACATCTCTAGTCCAAGAAGTGTTTTTTTAAAAATACATGCTATAGGGCTGGGGATTTAGCTCATTGATTAGAGTGCTTGCCTTGCAAGCACAACGCCCTGAGTTCAATCCCCAGCACCAAAAAAAAAAAAAAAAAAAGAAAAAAAAGCTATGAAACATGCATCTCATTACACTAATTTTATTTTTAGATTATAAATGAATAAATCTATGCATTGAAAACTTATACACAGAATATTAATTACTGTAAATTGCTGGATATTTTTTCTTTTCTACTCATTTCTGATTTTTTACTTCAGTAATCATAAAAAATAGCATTTTTCTAAGAAATAAATCTGGCATTTCTGAAGAAGCAGTCCGGGCAATTGGATCAAGTAGTTTACACTGAATTTAAAAGTTGCTTCTTTGGGGGTTTTGTTTTGATTTTTGAGTTTTTGGTTTTAATATTTAGTTGGTCTTATTTCTGTGAAGATGGAGGTTCTATGGCTGGTAACTACACTCTTGGCACATCCAGCCTTTCTGGTGAGGGAGGTCTCCCGAGACCCAGCAGAGAGCCACATCCTTCTCCTCACCCAGCGGGCGCCTCAGACCTGACACACAGTGTGTGTTCATGAGGACCAGATGGCTGGACAGACAGACAGATGGGCAAAAGGAAGGAAAGAAGGAAGAGAGGGAAGGAGGGAAGGCGAGAGGGAGAGAAGGGCTCTTGCCCAGATAAAAGAAATAGTCAACCTAGACAGATGGTGTGTCAAAGAATTTCTTGTGTAAACTCCCAAGGAGTTTATAAAGTCTTTTCCCAGAAATCTTTCAAGATGGATAGAGACAGTCATCTGACCCAGATGAGGTGGCTGAGATGAGGTCATGGCATCTTACCCTATTTTAAGGTCATGGAATTGGAGCATGGGGGCAGAGGCAACTCAGTGGGGAACGAGCCTTGTGCTGCGCCCACGTGCTCACTAGCTCGAGTCCCTTCATGATAAAATACGCCTCAGGTAGGAAGTACGAAGACTCCCAGTTAGGAAATGTGAAGACCTGTGGCAGCCATCCAAAGTTGCTGTAAATATCTAAAGTTGACCTTGAAAATGTGTGAGGGTGAGCAGCAGATGTGGACTTTGAGATGCCAACACGCACTTGATGCACAGACTGCTGGACAGCCCACTTGCTTCATGGAGGGCTGTGCCCCTGGGTCCTTTCGGCCTTCCTGCCTGCAGCCTCTTAGATGCAGATGCCACAGTGAAGTCTGATGTATTCCAGAAGCCCTTTCTGCTACACTGTAGCTTTCCCAGCTAGCCTTACAGCATGTTATACTGCGCAGGTTTTACTTAAAATAAAGGCAGAGTCCCCAAGGTAGGAGCTTCCCCTGTCCAATCCTTCGGTTGAGTTTGTTGGAGGTCACCCATCTGGGGGTGCGCTGTCCATGTTGTGGTATGTGATTAGCGCACAAAGGATGCTTCTCTGAAGTGTTGAGTTCTGAAGGTGTGAATAGCCTCCACCTCATCCTCATTGCCCAGCACCGCACATTTGCAGACTGATATTTGAGCTGGAAATCATCCCAGTGTAGGGGCCCCTTTTCCAGTAGCCGTCTTCAGATCTTCGGGGATTGTCCCAGTCATCCATGGAAAATGGCTAATTGGAGATGCATTTGCCGGGGGAGCCAAGATCTGACCCCAGGGAAAAGACACGCGACCCCATGCTGGTGACCTCCTGGGACACTCAGGTCTGGAAAGGGCTGCTGTTGGCACCTGGTGTGCTTTCTTAAAGTGAAATAGATGCTTTTCTTCACTAGGCTGGGACTTTCAGTAAGCCTCAGCCACAGCATGCCGAAAGCCTGAGTCACTTGGCCTTCTGGCCAGCGTTGGCTGCGATTCGGCCAGGGCGCCCTTCTCCCCACAGCTCAGTGCTGCCATGAGCTCATCCCAGCACCCTACGCTTCTTGCAGTTGGCTTGTTGGGCACTGCGTTTGTTTTTCCAGCATGTGAAAAGGTCCCAGAGCTTCTTGTCTGTGCCGCAGCCGCCAAGGGACAAGACGGGTCCTGTTCTCCCAGCGCCTACGGTTGTGCCCTGCCTGTGCTCCAGGCAGCCATCAGAGCGGGGCTCTGGCTGGGAGGTGGAGTGTGATGGCCGACAGGCTTGCAGCCTCCTGGTTCTCAGGTGGGGCAGAGCTACTCTTCTGCTCCCTCCACAAGCCGGGCACTTTGTGAGAGTCCTCAGCTGGGGCCGGCTGGTATCGGCCTTGCAGGAGCTCACAGTACAAGGAGGGGATAGGCTGGCCAATGGTCAGCGCAGAGCCACAGGATGGGGCCATGGGACATGCTGGGGGGCGTCCAAGGCAAGTCTCCATCCCACACGCCGCAGCCCAGCTGTCCTGGAAGCCTGGCAGAGAGCGAGAGTAGCTGAGCCCAAACATCAGCCTAAAGAAGCACGCTATGCTGTGCGAAAAGGCGCTGTGGGCGAGGGGAGCCACGCAGGCAAGGACAGAGTCTCTGTCACTGCCTTTTCTCCGTACACGGGACACCTTGGGGCCGGGTGGGAGGCAGTCAGCCCACCGTGCTGAGCTGGTGCGGAGCAGGGCTGGGCTGCAGAACCAGACTTCGTGCATCCCACCTTAACACGGCTTTCTCCCGGTGGAAGAGATGCTGTGCCGGAACCGTGCCGTTCCCCGTGGTTGGTGGAGGGCCCGGCACACCGGAGAAAGTGTCAGATCCCCGGGAGCTGGGGTCCTTCCTGCATTCTGCAGAGCACTAACAGTCACTGAAGTTTTTACGGATCAACTGCAAGTTGGACTGAAGTAGGAGGAGGGGCAGGAAAAGGCTTGAGGGCAAAGGGCTCAGCAAGGTGAGTGCTTGTGCGATCACCCCGGGAGGACCGTGAGGCTGACTCAGGGAAGTCAGGGCTGTGCAGATGGGGAGCATCCAGGAGCAGGGAGAAGTGAGGTGACCGGGGTGGAGCAGGCCACAGTGGGGGCAGCGCCCGGCAAGGACCACAGCTGCAAGGTGGGGGGCTGGGATCCAAACCCAGGAGGTCTGCATCCACGTGGTGCACTTATGCTTTGGGCTCCGTGCCTCCTCCTACCCCGCCAGGGCATGTGAGGATGATCTGGCGCTTTAGAGACATGTTTGGTCATTGTTCTTTTGTGTCCTCTATCTCCTGATACCTGTCTGTCTCGCATCTGTATCTTTCAAGAAACAGACTTGCCACTCGTAGTCTATCTCGTGACTCTGTTACCTGCAGTCAGACACTAGTCAGCTCAGGCTTCCATTGCCCACCTCTCGTTTATCTACACCGCACTCCCGCCTTTATTTCAGACCTTTCTCAGCCCAGGACGATGCCCTGAATAGCTCCCTTCAGTGCGAGACGCTCTTCCTGTGGTCCGTGTGCAGACGCCTGGAGAGTCTTGGTCGCAGCTTCACCCTCAGCGCTCTGGGGACATTGCCTTGTCATCTTTAGAAGTTGAGACTGACTCTTTTTTTTCTGGTTTTCTGTTGAGTTCTCCACTAGAGCGATTGCAGTTTGTTTCTTCATTGTCCTTGGAATTTAACAATTTCTCTCAGCTTCATCTAGTGTAGGCCATTTTTGTTTATTTTCATGAAATGGGCCACTTCTGTTTGCAGCATCAGGGATCTCCTCGTGTGGGAACCTGTGGATGTCCCAGGCCAGTTGCCCAAGCTATTCTTGCTGCCACTCAGAGTCTTGCTTCTCATATTAATTCCTTTATCCTTTTCTTCCAAAATCTTGGAGAATTTCTCAACCCAAATCTTCTATTCATGGTTACCGTTTTTTTTTAAATGCGTAAATGTGCTTTTCATCTGAACTCCGTCCTGCCAAATTAAGGTGGTGTTTTTTGTGAATATCATGTCCTCTTGAGTCACAGTCAGTAGCTGAGTTTAGATTCTTGGTCTGTTCTAGTGGAAACAGGTGCTGTGATACCTTAAATCAGTCTTCTCTTCTTCACATGCAGGCTCCTCTGACAGATGTCACCGTGTGGTTGTCCACTGCTGAGAGTTGAGAATGGCTCCACCATTGGTCACGTGGGTTCCAGAAAGATCTTCCAGGTCCTGACAAGGGAGAAGAGGGATGTTTTGCTTTGTCGAAGTTCTGGTGGCACGCAGACAAAGGCTTACTTATCTGGACACAGGGCTGGAGTGAGTAGGGAGCAGGCGAAAGTCATGAGGCCCCCAGCAGGAAGCGCTGACATCTGCCACCACACTGTGTCCAGGGAGATGGGGCGCCAGGTTTGCTCTTCCCTGTGACTTGCCCGTTCTGGGCTCATCTCAAGCCAAGGCAGCTGTAACCTTGCAGGTTGGTCCTGCTAAGGACCCTCCGCTCAATCCCTTCCCACCCAGGGAATCGGCTGAGTTGCCTCTTCCCTCCATTCCCTCTGCCCAAACCACACACTGCAGAGACGTCTCGGTTCCTGCGTGCCCTGGTCCCCAGGGGAACACATGCCCAGACACTGTGACTCGCGCTGTCCTTTGGGCCTGGCAGGTAGCGGCAGAAAGCACTGGCTGTGCTTCAGAGCTTTGCTTTAGCAAATGGGGCATCATTTTGTAGGGTCACCAGGCAGGGTCTCTGAGACGCACAATACTACACATTAGCATTTTTCAAGGTATCTTCCCAGGTCGGAGTGCCCAGATGTCTCTCGTGACAGATGACCCTGGGGCCAGTACATCTGAGAAACTTCCTAGCAAATTCTCCTCTAAGGCTGCTTATCAAATCCTGTGAGAATCCTACAGTAACAAAACCTCTCTTTGTCTTTGTTTATTTAAATTATGTTTCCCAAATGTGTTTTGCCAAAGTAATATTTTTTTTCTCTAAAACTTACTAATAATCCCTGGAGAATAGTTTGGAAGCGTGCCGTGGACAGGTGCCCTGAATGGCTTATAGCCAGACAATGGTGGTTTTCTTACCCTGTGTTTTGTGAAATGCAAAAATATGCCTTCAGTGACATGTGAAGATGAGTCCAGCCTGCCTCCACCCAGCGTTCCTGAGAAATGGTCCGCTTCCCGAGTGTTTGCACAGGGTTAATGCAATCCCTGTGGGAAATGGAGGTTTCTGGCCGGTGCTGAGTTTCAGCCCAGCAGCAGTTTCCAGGCACATTTCATTCCGGGTGTTTATGCACTTAGGATTTATTTAGCCCTGCCACAGGGAAGAGTCAGTCCACGGAGAAGGTAATTTAGTGTAGGGCAAAATGAGCCTGTGAAACTGGTTAGGAAATCATCGAAATCTGTGAAATAGTTGGAATTAGCCCGTTCATATTAAAAACCGCTTTGACTCACATTGCTGTCCTGCCAGGAAGCTTCCCTCTTGACCCGTGTTCAGCCTGGCAGCCGGTCTTGGCTGTGCGCCCTCCTCTTCTCTTCTACAGCATGCTTCTCTTCTACACGAATGGTGTGGCATCGTCATGACCCCGTTTCTTGTTTTCTTCACTGGCTGGTGAGCTCCTTCTGAGGAGGAGCCAGCTCTCCTGCCTGGTCTGCTGCCAGCGTCAGGTGCTTAGCTGGTGTTTGGCGCACAGGATGCCAGAGCCCCTCACGGCAGAAAGCCCAGCGCCTCAGACGGCGGGATTCCTGCCCCATGGCCCTTGACCATAGCCCAGAGCAGGCACAGGAGCCTGCAGCCAGCAGAGCCCAGCCCCTGAGAGCCAGCTCGGCCATGAGCGGTCACCTCCTCTGGCCAGCGAAGGCCAGATCGGTTAGTGCCATGGTGCATAGAAGGAGCTCTCCTGGGAGCTGGTCAGCCTGGTGGGCAAGGCAGGAGAGGGTGGCTCTCAGGAAGAATCGCCATGGCAGTGGAAAGGCACAGAAAGCAGGGCGGCAGCCACGGTGGTGGCAGGTGGCTTGGGACGCCAGCCAAGCCCCAGGGCCCAGACGGCAGCAGCTTTGCAGTGCCGAGTCGGATTGACGGTTGGCCCCGGGGCAGGTGGAGACAGGTGGACAGCCGACACAGCTGTCCCCTCCGGTGCGGACTTTCAGCTTCCGAAAGTGAGAAATGGAAGAGAAGCAGCCTGGAAACCAGTGGTCGTTTCTGCGAACAACTCATAAATGAAACTTGAACGTGGCTGTGAAGCCCTAGAGCGGCAGCAGGAAGGATTGGGGGCTGGGTCCCGGTCCCTTCTGTCTAGTGGGAAATGGCTGCTGTGTTCCTGCTGAAATCATGGAGCTCTGTCAGGGGCGATGACCAGGCTCTGAATAGTTGGCAGGGCCCGACGTCCTTGGGCCCACTCCTCGCTTTACTGATGGGGAGACAGAGGCCCAGTGAGGGCAGCTCTCGTGCCCTCATCCTGTTCCCTGATGTCTCGCTGTGTCTGTTGTTGCGGCCCTGCAGCTCGCCTGTGTTTACAGATCGTGGGTTTTCTGATATGAAGCCCTCCCTTCTACATCCAGGATACAGCAAGCGGGCTCTGCAACATCCCTCTAAGCCGGCAATGGCAAACTGTTTAGAGCTTTCAACAATAACAAACAGCTGGATGTGGCACACGTGCTACAGGTTTGCCACTCCCGCTATGAGCCGAAGGAGATGCCTGTTAACGTCCATGACTCAGAGGCAGTACACTTGGCAAGGAAGGGTGCAACTGGCAGATACTGGGGTTGGACCTCTGCTACGCTGGGCACCATACCTCTCTGTCTGCCCCAAACAGGACGGGGCGCTGCAGCTTGGACATCACACTGTCACCCCTGCTCCTGGCCTCGTTGGACAATGAGGGCAACATTGGGAAATTTGTGCGAAGCCATCTTTTTAAGGACCAGAGCATCCCATGTTGGCCTCCTTTTATTTTATGTCATTAAAAAAAAGCAAGAACAAGAACCGTCCATGTTCATTAATGAAATTCGGAAGATACAAAACAAAGTAAGGAGTGTTGTAGAGCCTGCTTTCTGTATGTCAGGTGTAGGAGAAAGGGTGTCACATCAGAAAACCCAGGATCTGTAGGGCTTCTGAAGTGCTGTGTAATTGTACCACAATGGTAGTCGGAGGAAGGGAGAGTGACGTAGTGTTTTTAAATGTTTCCCATATTGGTGACCATGAGCATCCTTCCTGGGTAGGTTCACCGTTTGTGTTTCCTTCTGAATTGTTTGTTCATGGTATGTGCCTGTTTTCCTCCTGGTAATTAGTGTCTTTCTTATTTCCTTCCAGCTGGTCTGTAGCACATCATGAACAGTAGCCTTTTGATTACTGTATGTGTTACGAGTAATTTCTTCCAGCTGACATTCACCTTTTACTTCCATTTAGATTGTTTTGCATCACGCAGAACGTTTTGTCTGCTTAAATGAAAGGCTCAGTCTATGCTTTCCTCTTTCCTCTTTCCCAGAGCTCTCACCTCACAAGTCCTGGGGCGCCTCCAAGTGATGCAGCTCTTTGGGGGCCCAGGGGGCTGCCATGCCGCCATCTTGTCTGTTTCTTTGCGGTGCAGGTTGTACTCTGAGGATTCACTGCCCTACCCGCTGCTGCGGTGGCTGGCTCTCTTTTCTCTGTGTGTGCTGCTTTCCTGTTGTCCAGTCACACTGCTGCTTCCATCCCTCATGGACTTTTAGAAAGCCAGACAATACAACTTGCCTGTGTTGTGGACAAAAAGGCCTTGGCCACCCAGGGCCTTTGGGAGGAATGTTTAATGGTGGTGATTTGCAGATGAAAGAAGTGCTTTGTGGGCTTGTGTCCTACCAGTGAGCAGTCAGGTGGAGCCTCTGCCCTGAGCCTGGTGGGTGCTCCCAGCCCTCAACCAGTGACTTAGGGTTGAGCCAGACACGTGGCTGCACAGTCCATGCCTCCTTCCCCTTGGTGTCATGCCACGGCCGCCAGAGCTTGTCCTGGGCTCCGCGGGTGTCACTGACTCCGGGGGCTGCTGCTCCAGAAAGCATCCCATCTCCTGTCCCCAGCAGGCCTTGTGCGAGCTTCCCACTCTGCGCTCTGCATCCTCGCAGCTGGCGCATCTGTGATCTCCCTTTCCTGCCTGGGGCGGAGGGCAGGGCTGTGTTATCTGAGCTCTGAGCATAGCAGGACTCTGGGGATGTCTAGGGGTGAAGTCCCCCTTTACATCTCCCAGGACTGCCCAGGAGGTCCCCAGACTGGACAAAATACCTATGTTAAGTTTCCATCTAATTATTATTATTGAAAGTATGTCTACAACTTAATTAAGACACTAAGTTTTTAAAATGGCAAATAGGCTTTAGTTCATGATCCATGTTGTTGGATCTGTTCAGATGATTACAGATCTTCTGAACTAGTGGGAAATGTCTGTGATCAGTTGGTGATGCCTGTCCTGGGCATGGGAGGGGATTCTCTCAGTTCATGAGCTGAAGGTGTGTCGCACCTGTCCTGGCAGAGAAAAAGACAAAAGGAAACGTTAAGTATGCAGAGAGGGTCTTATGAGTTAAATTTGCCCCTCCAAAGACATTCCTATGTTGAAGTCTCAGCCTCCAGTTCTTCAAAATGTGACTTTAAGAGTCTTTCTTATATAATTATGCAGTTAAGTTGGGGTCATGCAGGAAAAGGGTGAGTCCCTCTGCCAATGTGACCCTTGTCACCGTGCAAGAGGAAACTTGGAAAACTCACTGTGTAATGATAAAGTCAGAGATCAGAACAGGAATTGGGCAGGGGTGAGGGGAGTCTGAGCCCAGAAGCAGTACTTGGGAAACCTGAAGCAAAGAATGGCTGCCGTCTTTCCCACTGTTCGCTATTGTACAGATATTCCTTGTTTAACGATCTGCCGGCTTAATGATTGTTTGGATTTAGGCCCAAGGCGTGCTGTTGGGACTTTCCACCTGCCACTCAAGATTTGTGGCGCAGGACTGTGAGGGGCAGAGTGGCCTCTTCTAGAGCACCGTGCTGTAATCTCTGCCGATTGTGCTGTACTGTACAGCACAATACTGCAGTATAATGTTCTGTGGTGCATTATGGTGCTTCACGTAGGAGTTATGCAAATAAAGGCAAAGTCATCAAGTTGGAGTTTCCTTTGACTGCTTCTTTGTTCTGAATACTATAATGTACATATGTATGACCAATTCATTTAATGACCTAGTCGCAGGAACGAACTTGGTTGCTAAATGAAGAATGTCTGCAACAGAGTATTATCCCACACAATCAAATAAAAAAAATAGAGGCAAATGAATGTGTGAAAAAAGAAGAAAAAATACTTTTATTTTCAAATTGTATGACAGCACACTTGCGAGAGCCCCGTGAATCAATGATAAAACTAACTGAAACAGTAATTCAGCACAACACGGTGCTAATGCATGAAATTAGGAACCTTGAACAATAAACTGAGTATAATGGTGGCAAAAACCCACATACAATAAGATTACATACTGAGGAATAATTTTAATAAATATAAAAGCACAAGTATATATGAGGAACCATTTTAAATTTCCTGAAATACGCAAAAGTGGAACTAAACAAACGAGAAAGTCTCCCTGTGCTCAGGCAGGAGGCTTCAACATTACGAAGGTGTCAGTTCTCCTGGAGTTCAGCTACACATCTAATGCAACCTAATACAATCACCATCAAGTTGCTAGCAAAGTTCATGTGGAGAAATAGACTTTCAAAAATAGCCAAGAGGGGGCTGGGGATTTAGCTCAGTGGTTAGAGCACTTGCCTTGCAAGCACAAGGCCCTGAGTTCAAGCCTCAGCACACACACACACACACACACACACACACACACACACACACACACACACAAAACCCCAAGAAAATACTAAAAAAGAAAAACTACCAACAAAGCCTTATCAGACGCCAAGGCGTACACTGGAGCCTCTGTAACGGAAACGGTGTGGCACTCGTGCTAGAATGGGCAGTTGTGTAGTAGAATAGAAGAGAGTTCAAAGTCAGAACCTGCATATATGGAAGTTCATTATGAGATAAAGGCGGCATCACAGATCACAGGTTTTAAATGTCTGTGGGATAACTGAAGAGCCACTTGGAAAAGGTTGTACATCTCCCACACTACTTAAGAGTAACTATGCCTGGAGTAGGGCTCTAAATGTAAAAGTGAAACCAGAGAAGTATCAGGAGGAAACGGGTGGATTTCACTCTGACCTCTGTGTAAGGAAGTGACTCTGAACTATGGCCCAGACTCCCGAGGCAATTTAAAAAATCGATTGATGAATCTGCCTACATAAAAATCAAACATTTTTAGATTGCCGTAAATCTAAAGACAGAACTACCTGGAGAATTTATTCTTGACATGCACTACAGAGGCCGGTATCCTGAATAGAAAGGGAACTTTGAAACATTAAGAAGCAGATTTACCAAAATCCCAGCAGAAAAATGGAGAAGAGACACGAAGAGACAGTTGACTGAAGACCAAGGTAGAAAAGGGGTCCTCCCTTCAGATGCACCATCGTTAGAGGAATGCGAAGGAAGACAACACCGAGATGTGCTTTCCCACCCACCAGACTGACAGCGCATCCCGCCGGCCAGCACTGTGGAAAAACAGACCTCTCATGGGTTGCCACGGGGAGCGCCGGTCGGTGCGACCCTTCTGGAGGGAAATTTGACAAAGCGAAGCTACATCTGTGCCTGCTTTTTGACCCAGCAGTCCCACCGCTAGGGGACACCATGAAAATACCACTCAGGGGTAAGACAATGCATGTGCACAGGGCTAGCTATGGCAGCCCTCCTTCCGACTGCAGAATATAGGGTGCAGCTGTGCATTCCCACACAGCAGAGGGGCAAAACCCACAGCATCAGCACACCGCCGAGCCGTGTGGCCCTGGGAAGGACCGAGGAAGAGGTAGCTCTGTCCACAAACACGGAGGGATGCCCAGACACACTGTGGGGTGCAGGCAGCACAGCCCACGAGGATGCATTTTACACTGCCCTTCATGGAAGGAGGAGGGGCATGTAAGAAAATACACACCTGTGTGCTCATACGTCCAAAGGAAATGCAGCAAAGGTAAATCAGAAACTGGAGAGATCGGTCACCTTTGCCTAGAGTTGGACAGAAGAGGGGAGGAGGTGTGACATGTCTGCCCTGTGCGATGCCTGTTGTTACACTTGACCGCATCACTGTGAGCCTCGGTCTGGTGTGGGAATGTCGCTGGTGTCAAGTGGTGTGGAAGGAGGTGCCTGCAGCGGCCCTGGCCCTGTGCGTGGGAAACGGGAATGCTTGTTGCTCTGCAGTAGATGTCCGTGAGCCCGTGCTCCCAGGACTTCCAGCGCCAGACCCTTCCTGGACCTCACAGAAGACTCCTTTGTGGCCAGCGGCAGGAGTGGTGCCGCCCAGTGCCTTCCTCTCCCAGGTGCTGGGCACAGAGCTTCCCCAGCAGTGTCTCCTTCCTTCCCCTGACTTTGCTCCCAGGGGGAGTGTGGGCCATGTGCCCTTGCCCCGCAGTTAGAAACTTCAGCGTCAGTAGTTTTCTTTTTGTGTTTGCTTCTGATGGTCTGTGATTCTTTGTTGACAGAGATGCTCTGGAAGCCCCGCCCCCGCTTCTTCCTGAAGTTTCCTTTCCAAGTGTTTCGGCAAAATTCTGCAAATGCGCTGATGAGTAATTTGTATTTCATCTTCCTTACTTTGCTCTGCATTGTCCACAGACGCAGATGCAATAATGTACCGGGAGATCATCACAAGCCAGCTGGAGCGGGGCAGAGTGGGCAAGGGGCTGCTTTGCTCCCGGCCCCGTGCCAGGGCCTGTGCTGGCCACTGACAGTGTGGGCGCAGCAGTGGGCCCTCCCCTCCCCCTTGACCTGGGGCATGCTGATGGTGCTGCCCTCTCTCCTTCCAGGAATGACGATACCGGAAGAAGACGCCGACGTGGGACAAGGCAGCAAATATTGCCTGGTTGCCATCGGGAGACTCCAGGTGAGAGGGCAGAGCCGTCTTTTCCGTCTCAGATGAGGCTTCTGATTGCAGGAGCTGGGGCCTGGGGCTTGGGTGTCCGTATGGGTCTCCCCCACTCAGTGTTTGTGGGACGAGGTGAGGCAGGTCTGGGAGAAGAGGAGGGCAAGTTGCAGAGAGTGCACTGTCTGTCCACTCCTGCCTCACTGATCACTGCAGCCGGCTCCGCCTGCACCCACCCCACTTAGCTGCTTAGCCGCCTTCCATGTCCCCAGGACCCAGCAAGGCCCAAGGTCACCATTCCAACCTCACTGCCTCCCACTTTGGAGCACCAGCCGCTTCCTACCTGCGGATGCCGGCCAGCCAGTTCTCCCCGCCGCTGTGTGTGTTGCTCCTCCTGGAGAAGCTTCTCCTTGCTCTTCTCCCCTCCTCACTCTGCAAGAACCCACGACAGCGACGCCCGGTCTCCTGGTCAAAGCCACTTGCTCACTCAGCCCAGCACCACGATCTGTGTTGCTGCGGTCGGCTGAGTGTGTGCCCGCTCCTGTGCGGTGCCCGGGCAGGGCACGCGTCCTTTCACCTTGTGGCAGACGCAGGAGCCATTGAGCTAGCTGGGCCATTTGTCACGGACATGGATGAGGAACTTGACTTTTCCCGTCCCTGCTTTCCAGACAGATGAGCAGGCGGTTCCCTTGGTCTCCAGGAAACACTGGGTGCTTGTTATTGGCACAGACCGTCGATACAGCTTGGGAAAATGCAGTCCTCACACCTCTCCATGCCGAAGGTTGAGCCGCCTCCCTGGGCTCCTCTGCCACTCAGGAGAGGGAAGGGCATTCCCGTTTATCGAGCACCAGCTGTGCTGGACATGGCTCCAGGCTTCCCCCGGCCGCCTCTGTCCAGCTCCACGCCACCCTGTAAGGTTGCAGGCTTTGTTATCACATGGGCAGACACGGACCAAGGCTCAGAAATGCAAGGAGAGGGACCCATTTTTATAGCTGGGGGGGTGGGTCACGAAAGCCACGTAGTGCTCACTACACTTTCTGTACCAGGGATGCGGAAAGGTGTGGGGGGCTCAGTCCACACCCCTGGGATCCTTCCCCCGCTGCCTCTGTCTGCGCCACTCAGCTGGGCCGTTCTGCTGCAGGTGACCAGCTCCCCCGTGTGCATGGACATGAATGGGATGTCGGTGCCCACGGAGTTCCTGTCCCGGCACAGCTCCGACGGGATCATCACGTTTGTGGACCCGAGGTGCATCAGTGTGATCGGCTACCAGCCCCAGGTCAGGAGCCAGCCGCGAGCGTGTGCACCTGTGGAGACTCGGCTCTGCCCGACACGTGCTGGTCTCCTCTGTTCAGGTAGACACAGGGACACTGGAGGAAGCAGGGACACCCTTCGCAAAAGAAGGCTCACACTGCACAGCGGCGCTGCTGAGCTGGACCCCCGCTGCTCCCCTCCCCTTCTGTTTCTCAGCTCATCTTTCCAGCTGGAGCTTGGATCGGTCTGCCTGGACTGTGCAGCTCGCTAACAGTAAAGTGTCTCGGAGCTGCGAGCAGATGCCCGCCTAAATTTGCCTGACCCCCTCAGGAAGCCTTCGTGACCTGGGGCGTATTTTCAGGCCTTCATTCTCTTTTACAACAACCTGAGGGACACAGCGAGCAGGCGTAGGTGTCCCAGAGCGACTCCACGCAGTGCCAGCCGTGTCCTGGGCCTGGAGACGTCTAGCTGGAAAAAGGCTTAAAAATTAACATGTACACAATAGTGGGCAATTTCATCAGTTACTGACTTTCCTAGATATAGTTGGTATGTTGCAGTTTTGTAAGATGATTTTTATGATACACATGCTGGAATCCTTTGGGGAATGTGTAGTGACATCAGAAACTTACTGCCAAGTGGAAATGTTTAAATATATGTCTACACACATGTAAATGCGTGTATTATACACATATCAAGAAAAAAACAAACTGCAAAAATGGCAAAATATTGACAATGCTTGACTCCACGTAAAGGATATACAGGCATTTGCTGTACTATCTTTATAACCTTTCTATAGATTTAAATTTCTTTCAAAATAAGAATCTGTTTTTGTTTTTTTTTTTAGGACAGGGTCTCACTATGTAGTTCAGGCTGTTCTTGAACTCAGTGTGTATCCCAGACTGGCCTCAAACTCAGTGATCCTTCTGCCTCAGCCTCCTGAGTGCTGGGATCATAGGTTTGTGGTACTACACCCAGCCAAGAATCATTCTTTTTTAAATCCATCTTTTTCCTGAAGAACCAACTTTGGCATATGTATATTTTAATTACACGTATATATTATTTATTTTTTTACTATACTGGAGATGGAACTCAGGCCCGTGCACATGCTAGGCAAAGTGTTCTTTCCACTGAGCTATGCCACAACCCCTCGTGTATGTTTTAAATCTAGAACTAGGCCAAATCAGGAATACTTCATATAATTCTGCATCTCCAGATTCGTGCAGACTTTGAGATTCTTATTGGATTAAGGAGGAAAAGTGATCTGTTTCCAGTTCTACCATAGTGCCTAGTGGCACTGTCCCCAGACAGACCGTTTACCTCCCGCTGCTCCGTGAGCATCTGGGGCCTCCTGGGCGGGCTGGTAAGACCTCCTGTCGCAGCCAGTTAGCACACACGTGGGCAGCGGGCTCTCCTAGACTCTGATCCAGCAGTTAGTTTACACCCTTTAGGACATTTCCAGCTGGACCAGGTTGCTAGAACACGTGTGAACTTGCCTTTGCCTTTGGTGGTCTAGCTTCCTGCTTCATGGTGAAACACACTTTTGGTTGAGGTCAAGCCCGAGTGAAACAGGCGTGTGAAAGGAAAGAGGAAGCAGGCTTCTAGCAAGAATGGTGGTTTCACAGTAACCTCATTTCCTTGGCCACCGGACAGCTGTGGCTTCTACTTTTAAACGGCGTCAGTTTTCACAGGCAGCACATCTATCCAACTTTTGCTTTCTTTCCACGTTTGTTCAAATACGTTGATCACAATTTGCCTTTCTAAGGCAAATAAAAATAAAATTGCACTCTGGAAGCTGCTGACCCTAGTACATTATTAGCAGAATTAGAAACTGGTATGAAATGTACCAGAGGCACTTAGGGTGAATTCGAAGAAGCCAGTGCTCTAGTAGCATCCACTTTTTAAAAAAATCTGTGGTGGGGCAGGCCAAGGAAATGAGTTAGAGGAGATGGAATGAACACTTTTGTCTTATCAGTGGGTGGAAAAATAGAATTTGGAAGCCACGCTCTGTGACATACATCTGTAACAAAGCTACTTAGGAGGCTGAGACAAGAGGGTTGGAAGTTCAAGGAAGTCAGTGAGACCTTGTCTCGAAATAAAATAGAATTAGAAAAATAAATAAATGAGTAAATAAATAAATAAATGGGCTGGGGGTGTACCTCTGTGGAAGAGGGAGTGCTTAGCATGTGTGAGACCTTGAATTCAATCCCCAGTAGTAAGAAAGAAGGGTGGGGACAGAGAGACGGAGGGAGGGAGGGAGGGAGATGGAAAGAAGAAGAGAGGAGAGGAGAAAAGAGGAAAGAAAGAAAAAGGAAGGAAGGAATTTGGGATTATTAAAGCTCACCTCTTTTGTTTAGGACCTTCTGGGAAAGGACATTTTGGAATTCTGCCATCCGGAGGACCAGAGCCACCTGAGGGAGAGCTTTCAGCAGGTGCTGTGAGGCGATGACACCTGGTGTGCTTGGGCTTGGGTTGGGCTCACTTAGTCTTTCTGGGCGCATAAAAATGGGTTTCTAACAGTGAGGGGACCTCCACTCTGCTCAGCGGCCAGCTAGACCCTGCTTCGTACTTTACCGCAGGTGGCCTCAGTTCCACACAGCAAGTGTCAACATCCTCCCCTCTCACAGTAGACACCAGGACTCAGGCATGGTTGCCTCCCTGAGTCCCACAGAGAGGCAGTAGTGGAGTCAGGCTGGGGCCCAGGCCCGCCGCCCTCCAGATCCCCAGAACCTCCACGCCCCGAACACAGATCTCTCCATCCAGTGCCACTTTTGGGACTTACAGTTTTTGAAAACTAAAAGGAATTTAACATCTGATTGAACCAAGTACTCAGCTAAGTCACCGGCTCTGCCTGCAGCCACCTCGCTCCTTGTGCAGGCGGGGAAGCCAGTCTGTGGCGCCCAAGCGCCGGTGCCCCCTCCGCCCCAGGGAGCAGCGGGCAGTGAGGGGCCGAGAAGCCCCAGGACATCTGGAGCACGGCCGACCTTGGCCCTGAGCTTGTGTTCCTTGAGCTCTGGCCACTAGCTGCTGAGGTGGGAGACAAAAGTCGATAAAGGGAAGTGGCTTTTTCTTGCAAAAGCACAAAGGGAGCACTATTAGCTAAGAGTTAGCCTTGAACTCTGGATTTAAACAAAAGCATTTACTGGCCCAGACAGGAGAGCTGTGGAGCATGGTGGAATTTATGAGGAATTTGAATTTGATGTGGTGACTGTGTACCTCCAGGGTCAGAGAAACTCGTGTCTGCTCTTAGATTTCCTCTCTGTGTCAGTTTACCAGGAGATCAGATGGAAGAGCTGAGCACAGAGAAACTTAGGCAGGCTGCATTCCCACCCTCTCCTTTCTGCTTGGATACCTTCCAGGATGGTGGTGATGATGGTGATGCTGGTGATGGTGGTGATGACGGTGATGGTGATGGTGATGATGGTGGTGGTGATGATGGTGGTGGTGGTGCTGGTGTTGGTGATGGTGGTGCTGGTGGTGGTGATGGTGGTGGTGGTGATGATGCTGGTGGTGGTGATGATGGTGGTGGTGATGGTGATGATGGTGGTGGTGCTGGTGTTAGCGATGGCAGTGGTGGTGATGGTGAGGATGCTGGTGGTGATGATAGTGGTGGTGGCGATGCTGGTGTTGGTGATGACGGTGGTGATGATGGTGGTGGCAATGATGATGGTGATGAGGATGCTGCTGCTGCTGCTGGTGATCGGCCTGCTGTGTCCATCCAGGCTGATGCAGGAAGCGCTCTCGGTGCCTGTTCCGAGCTGAGCTCCAGGCTGGGGTGGGGCAGGCTCAGGTGACCCGCACGTCTCTCTCTCTGCGTGGCACGCATTCTGATGGAGACAGTGGCCACCCAGCAGGGAGCAAGCACCAGCGCAGGCGGTGCTAGGAAAGGGAGGATGGGCCTGCTGTCCTGTGGGCACTAGCTCGTTGGTATCACACACAGTGGTGACAGAGGGCCCTGCTTTGGAGGGGAAGTGATGACAGTCCCGTGGCTTAGCATGCCTACGCTCTCACTCTGGTGCCCACTCCTCTCTTGCTGGCTTGTCAATACAGTGTCCCTGCCCCAAGTTCCCGCTGGCCCTTGCAGCACGGCCCTGCCAGTTCCTCTCCCTCCTCCTGTCTGGCTCTGTCCCTCCTGCTGACTTCCTTCTCCAAATGTTTTCTCAGGTGGTGAAGCTGAAGGGCCAAGTGCTGTCAGTCATGTATCGATTCCGCACGAAGAACCGGGAGTGGGTGCTGATCCGCACCAGCAGTTTCACCTTCCAGAATCCCTATTCCGACGAGATTGAATACATCATCTGTACCAACACCAATGTCAAGTACGTGCGTGGCTGCCTCCCTTGATGGCCTCTACCTGCCCTTGGCATGTCCAAGCGGGCGATCGTGTCTGGGGCTCTTTCTAACTGAGCCCCTACCTGCCGGGACTGGGGAGCAAGAGTAGAGGCACAGGGTGCATTCCCTCCTGGTTCGGAAAAGCCTGTAGGACTGAGCATCTGCCCCTTCCTAGTGGTTTCCCTGAGCTCAGCACCCTGCAGAATGGGGCTCTGTGGGGTAGGCTTCTCCGCTGCCTGCACCTGGTTTCTTGGTCCTGCTGCAGCGTGGTGGAGGATGTAGGCCCGAGCCTCGGGGTAGCACTGAGGTGTGTCTGTGGGTTCTTGGTGCCTACAAGTGGCAAGCAGATCTGTGCTCTGGCTTGGCCCTGTGCTTCTTAGCTGTGTGGCTCTGAGCCAGTTTCAACCTCTCTTGGCCTTCTCTTCCGGCTCAGTGAAGGGGGGCGGCGTCCCCACTGTGAGGTCACTGTGAGGACACAGGGCCAGGCTCAGAGCCATGGCTGGGCCTGCATTCAGTGTCAGCATGGAGAGCATGACCACAGGCGGCTGTGCCTTCCCTCTGCTCTTAGCTTCAGGGAGACACAAACGGTCTCAGACATAGAATGGCATGACCTTTGGCGTCCACCTTTTGGGTGGTGTGAAATTGAGGTACACTCTGCAGAAACCGTGTTTTCATGCTCCAGCATGCTGGGGCTCTGCTGGGAGGCTGATGGGCAAGGGCATAGCTCCAGCTGTGATGGGTCCACCGAGACATGACCTGTTGTTCGTCATGAAGCAGCTCTGTGCAGACAAGGCACCAACCAAAGATGTGTAGGCAAAAAGACGTCCCCACTGATGAGGCATATGAAGCCCACTGGGGGCGATGGGTGTGGGGCGAGGGTCATGTGCTGACAATTGTCCTAATGTCTCCCTGCTGTGGTCAGTGGCACCGCTTCCCTCCATTTCCCAGGTGCAAAACCCAGTCCAGCCCTGTTCACAACCTGCCATTCCTCCTGCCCACTGCAGACCCCGCATCGCCCCCCCGTCCTCTGCTGCCATCTCCGAGCCCCGTCAGGCCATTGTAGCAGTGTCCCACCCCGGGCAGGAGCAGCTCTGTGCCCTCGGCTCCGCCCAGCTCCTGGGCACAAGGCAGAGGACCGGGTGTGAATCCACACAAGAGCCCCCTGAAAGCAGGGACCCAGGTTACAGTCCCGGCTCCCTCCCACCTGGGCAAGCCGCCCCCTGTCCCAGCCTCCTTCGCCCCGTCTGCCCAGCGGGGACGACAGCCGAGCTTGCTGCCCCAGAACCCGGGGTCTTTGCAGGTCCTAGCGTGGTGCTGCAGGCAGCGCCGGCATGGCCCAGTGTGGCCGCAGCAACTGCGTCCACCCTGGCAGCTCTTCTCTGCCCCCCAAGTGCAGCGCCGCATTCTTCTAACTGCGAGAAGAGACCACCTGGCCCTCCACAGGCTGGCAAGCCAGGCCTCCTGCTGGTGGTGAGAGTCTCTCTCCATCCCTGCCCTCTGCCTCCTTCCTGGGCGAGGTCTCCTTCGGCCTGGGCCATCCTGCGCCTCCCCTTCTTAACCCGGTTGTGTCTCTGCCTTCCTGGCCCTCACTTGCCCAGCCCCTCCCAGGGGACCCTGATCTGGGAAGACCTGGGCCTGCCGCGCCACTGAGGCCACCTTCCCCTCCGCAGACCTCCATCTTGGCCCCGCAGCTGGCTCTCACCCCAGCCCTCCT